>CAUJRU010002610.1:0-70891 GCA_963277665.1 Viscum album
CACCATCAGCTTTACTTCCACTAGGACCCTCATTGACATCACATGATTGTTCGAACATCTCATAACATCAAATATCTTTTCAAGGGCTTTAATCCATCCTTATACTGCCACTAGGTCATAAGATCCATTGAATACATGAGGAAGTTGTCTCATAAAATGTTCCACCACTATCATGATCCGTTGGGGAACCTCTATTTGTTCTCTTGCATGTATGCCACCACCATTTATTGCATGAGTTAGCTGAGCCATTACTGTCAGAAACTGCTCGGTTCCAATCCCTACCATTCTGGGCTATAGATCAGGAAGGATGTCATTCTATCGGTTCTTCTCCACTTTAGCATCCATGCTCCTTCTACAGACAACCATTCTAGACAAAAATTTCTTGGATGAAGAAACATGGTAATCTTTAAATGCTATAACAAATTAAACATAGAGTGAAAATCATTTAGGGTATTCTATTAGCATCACCCTAACCCCTAGAGTTATCTAAACCATCCTCTGATACCAACTATAACGACCCACAATTATTACATGCATAATCATGAATTTATTCAAGAAAACACTTACTTTTACATTGAGGATATTTTAAAGTTTAGAGCTCTATATAATTAAGGAAAAACATTCATAACATTACACATTGTTACATAGTGGATAGCATAAAATCAGTTTCCATTTTTCTGAGAATTGAAAACATTAAAACTTAAAACAAGACTCCTTGACAATTCTTCAACATTTAACATGTATTACTTCCTTGTATTACTCATCCATTAACATGTGAAAAATCATTTAAAAACTTGGGATGAGAACAAAATCTCAGTAAGGTATGAAAAAGAAGGAAAAATCACATTAGTCCATGAATACTCCTAACATATGATAACATTTTCAAAAGACATGATTTCCACCCATAAATACTTACTTCGTGTAACATGAAAATTACACAATATCCACACAAACAAAAATAAAATCATAGAGGTATCTTGGGTCATTACTTACATAATCTTGTAACCATCTTGGCTACCTGAAAATTTGTAACCCTCACGGCTACCATACTTTGTGTAACCATCGCAGTTACAAGTGAAGTAACCATACGGCCATCCTCCAACTTACTCATACCCAATGCATTGGAGGGAAATATATGTCCCACCATTCATCATAAACATTTCCCAATAACCAAAACATGATCATACAACATAAATAATAGCATAAAAACATTGCTTTTGAATCTTGTATAACAGAATTTTAAATGGGGATTTTAGATGAAAAGTCCCTTATAACCATCATATAATTGAATTGGGACATAATAGAGTGGATGTAATATGTAAATAATCTGTAAATAAACATTATTAAACATATTATAATCACAATTCATTACACAATCAAGTCAAATACAACATAATTAATAAAGTAGAATGTTATCCCAATAAATGGAAATCAGGTTAAAGATTCCCTTACATTAGGCTTGTCTTACTTACAATTTGTTTAAAACTTCTGTATAATGGTTAAAATAGAGTTATTAGTATTTTATAGAAACATTTTCTTGTTTATATTATCTTATATGGTCATTTGATAACCTCATTTCACCCCTTAATTGTTTGTATTTTGTTCTTTGCATTATTTTGGGTGAGTTCTTTTGTGATTTTCATGATCGGTTCATGATGAATCGTTCTTGTTGATTTGAAGTGAAACTCCAAAATTGTAATGGGTTAGTATTTACATATTTCCAGTATCATAAATTATACCATTTATCACTTTTATTCTTTATACGAGGATGATTCATTAGATAAAACATTAATGATGTTCGTTTAGATCATTTAAGTGGTTCTTTGATAATAACAACCTATTTTTGTCTTTTAAATTTTAAACATTATTACAAAAGAATTCGAGAACCTTATATGAGTCATAAAACATATATTATTACCTTTTTCAACCATATAAATGGTTTCATGACAAGACATTAAATAATTAATGGAAATTTGAAATACATCATCCATGATGTCGGTAATTCGACACAAATGGACAATGTTTTTTGATTCTTTAAATAAGTGGATGAGGATAAGAATACTGATGAGGAATTTTCCATAAACATGAAAAAATAATGAATATTCATGATTCTGGAGATTTCATTCCTCTTTGATAAGAGGGAGTGAGTAAATAAGAAAAACGAATCATGAAATAAAAGAAAATCACGAGAGATTTCTCATGAAAATTCAGCAGCCTAACGACGTCTCTTAAAATTTCATAAAACCAAGATTGATGAGAGGAATTGAATATCTCATCATTCATAAAACAATTTCACAGTAAGGGGGAATATTTAATGAAATAACCCAAAAAAATACAAAGGGAACTGAAGAGAATAACAAAAAAAATGAAAAAAAAGAAAGAAAAAAAAAGAGGTTGTTTACCTCTTGATCTCTTCTTCTTGAGATCCTTCTAAGGCCTTTTATTTTGGTATTTTGGTGAGAACAACAGCTCTAGGACGTGGGGAGGTAGATTTGGGAGGGAATTTTTTTAAAATTAGACAATTCTCAAGGCTTTAAATGTGTGGGAGGAGGAGGGGAGTGAGGGTGGTATTTATAGTGGAGGAGGGGAGGTAGTTTATATTATTTTAATCATTATTATAATATTTTTATCAATACTATGAATAATATCAAATAAAGTTTCCCTAAATAATTATAATATCATGTGAGTTCGAATCAAGTGGCCTTGAATCACTTATGATGTCAAAAATAGTGCATTTTTACTAATAAATTGATTATACGGTATTTTATCGTATTTCACTATTCACTGAAAATTCAAGAGTTTCAGAAACATTCCAAATATTTACCCCAACCATTTTTTGACGCGTAGAATTCAAAAATGAACTCCATTTTTCAAATAGAATTTTCTAAATATTATTAATTTAATTTCTAAATAAGGTCATTGTTTATTCGAAAAATAACAATATTGAAGTGCAATTAGTTTTATGTGACATTGGAAAATTAATTAAGATCCCATTATCCTATTTCCTTGGGAAAATAAAATAATAATATTATTTACTATTCATGAGGTCATATTACTATTCATATTACTATTGAACTTAACATTCATAAGGTTATGTTACTATTCACTAAAAAACAAGTTTGTTTCATCAAACTCTAAATAACATACTAAACACAATTGTAGATGACAGTTTCTTGAAATTCAAAACATAGAAGAAATAAAATTAGGTTTCAAGGATACATATAAATATATACCTTAAACAAAATTTCACACATTTTCAATTTATTTTTATAAAACCTTGGGATGTTACAATCTGGTTGTTTTTCCACAAACTATGCCAAATTCCACTTTCTTGAGGTAGAACATCTTGATATGATTACCACACAGTTTTAAAATACCATACATAAATCGTGCCCCATACCTCTACCACCAAAACATTAATTTCATGATTACTTGGAGAAGGACGAACGTTTAACCAAACCATTCATAGGATTTTCCAATCTAAAAAACTCATGATTACTTCCAAAAACTCAGGGGAGACTGAGGAATAACCATGAGGTCTATACTAACGAATGAGAAACCAAAAAAATGAAAACCATTCAGACTCAAAACACAAGAGAAAAAGTTAAATCAAACAGTGAAATAGAAAAAAAGGTAATAAATAAAAACTATTGTGTAAAAATTATCCCTATCATTAATGACTTCCTCCCAAATAAAGCCATAACATATTCCAGTTGACTAATCAATGACTAAGGATCTCATAGACATACCATTTAACCTCTAAAACCATAAACATCTCAATCAATGGCAAAAAAACAAATCCATCTTGCCAAAAATTAAACAAAAAACCAAAAAACCATCATAAGAATCAATAATAAAATGAAGCAATAACTTATACCACTAAGCCTCAAGCAAGAAAAAATTCTGAACATGGGAGGTCAGAACAAACATCCTCACCATTATGAAATAAGTAGTATTAATTCACTCTTGGAGAAATCACAATGAGACCCATGGTGGGTCTCCTAACCATTAATAATGAGCTAAAAACTACCACCACACGGGCCAAAAAAGCCTCCACCAAAAGCAGTGGATGTAGTGGGAATCGAAATAGATCCACCCCAAATAGATAAACTCATAAAGTGAAGAAATTATATTTTTACTGTATGAACCACACATTAGAGACAATAGATGATAAAATTTTCCCTATATCCTCAGTAGTTTATGGACTACATGAAATTCTTCACTCTAAGACCTATGGATTGAGACACGATTCTTTAAGAATATGTTGTGCCTTAGTTAGGAGATAATGATTATTTTTTGAACATTGTAGCTCAGATCAAACCACACCACAAAAAAACATTTCTCTAAAAAGGCACACACGGAACACACCACCACATAGAATAGAATAATTTAAAATTTCTAGATGAAAAAATGCTTTCATTGAAATATGAGTTCTTAGGATATCCATAACATCCCTTTAGGCTAATAACAAAAGAGGACACCACTAAGAACCACCACCTTAAAATAAGGATACACTACATAAAAAATAGGCTTTAATCTATTCCCAATGGGAACTCTACTCATGTGAACTAGATCCATGTTAGTTCATGGAATCATGATAATAGACTCATTACAAATGGAGTTGGCACCCACAAGCATGACACATATGTGGTGCGCTCAAGCATGATGAATTCATATAATATTTTTTTCTACATTGATGAAAAAATATTATTACACACAAATAATAAGTTGTTGAAAGATATCATGGAATTTTAATTCCATGAACTTCTCCAATAGCATTCATCCACTTCCCCAATTCCCAACTATATTTACCCTCACTGCTTCTAGGAACCGATGGAGGAAATACTACTTCTAGCACTACATTAATCAAAGATTCCAAAATATTATCTTGAAACACCATGTCAGGAAAATGGTTATATTGATCTATTAATCATTAGAAAATAGATAAATATGAATCCCAAACTCAAAATGACTATCCTTCCTGGAATTTAACACATTCAATTCTAGATGAAAAGAAACTATATCTAGGAAACAATGAATGAAATATAAAAATGATTCATTTCCATGCTTCAAACTACACAAATATATATCATTTATAATGATTAAAATCTCAATGAAATATTACCGAATTCATGTAGCCTTCATGAAATCCCATGTAAGATCTTTATATTGATTGTTCTGTAACACCAACATCCTCCACTTCCAAGTTTGTCCTTCAAGCATAATGGTAGAATAAAACACCTTTAATGACTTGTGTAACTCAATTAGGATAATGTTTCATTCATGTTTCTACATCCAATCTACTTATTTGAGGGGATAAATTCACCTTAAAAGTGAGGTGGATTTATCTTTCAAAACTAAAGAAACAAATCCTTAGATTGGTCAAATGGTGGGTAGCATTGGTGAACCACCAATGGTCGCACCTCAATTATCCAAAAGATATATATGGGGGAGAACACTGAGAAACAATAATACATTATCTCTATCAAAACCAACTCATCCAAAATAGTCCTCAAACTCAAACACCACACAAAAAAACTTTGAAATCATTATAGAAGTACTAGAAACCACTAGTTTTTAAAACATCACAACTTTTTGTTGATTTTTTTTAAATGAAGACAAACATAGTGGGTTGGTCGCTCACTAATGGTATTCCTTAGTGTCTCACTCACATTCACATTCCCGTTACACCCCAAGAACCAATGAACCCATTCCAATTCTGGTGTTCATCAATATCTCTTTAAATATCCATGCTTGTGAGAACACAAAAAAAATACCAATTGTCAATATATGACATTCTTATCCATAAATCCATAACAAACATCAAAATCCAACCAAACTCAAATTTAAAATCCTATATTCAAATTCAATTTTTCAATCCATTTTATCATGTTCAAAATTTAAGACCCACGTATTTACAAAAAAAATCTCAATTTATTTCATTCAAACCATTTTCAGGTAGAAAAAAAAGATCATTCCATAAAAAGCATTTTATTGAAAAACCATTTCTTATAATTTAAAACAGATTTCCAATTCCCATTTGAAAACATATTTCGGTCCTCCTAGAAAATAATTTAAAAAACCCTAGATTTGGATTATAAATATCCATTTTATAATGCCTCCTTCAAAATGTTTTTGAATATTTATTTTCCATTTTCCTAAAACCAAACCATTACAATTTTAGAATCCAATTTCAAAATTCCAGAAAAACATTTCCCTAGATAATTTTTAGAATCCAATAAGACCCATAATAATTATCATGGGAACTATCATCAATGAGTGACTTAGAAATATAGTTAGAGGCCATACAAAAGTCACACCACCAACACAAATAGTATCCTATGACTAAGACACCAACTCCACGTGAATTTCAAGGCCCAATGAGCCCATTGAGACCAGTAGCCTACCTATATTTTTATATCCCCTACTCCAAACAACCATCAGACTAAAGAATAAAAATAAAAATAAAACCTAAATTATATGGGAAGCTCAATGTTTGGTATTGATAGTGATATCCAAACACTCCGACAATCATTCACCCCACATTCTGAAAGACGTAATCCATATATCATGACAACCACAGTTAATACATAAAATTTTTAAATGAAGGGTTCTATAATGATCAAACCACTCTCTAATACCCTTTATTCATAAACCAACCCAAGATGAACCATAACATGATACTGAAGATAATCCATGGCATATCTGGATGGGAGTTATGATCCCCATGGTTTGGAAAATAGTTTGGGGAATAAATAGAGTAACCAAGGGAATAATTTCCACCAATAGAGATAGATAAAAAACCTTAACAATATTAAGAAATACATTGTATCCCAATATGGATAACAATATCCAAAATTAGCATCATCATATAAGAATCTGAAAAATAAGAAAAATGAATAATAAAATCCAAACTAATCATGATGACCACAATGTCTCCATGTGACCATGATGGACACTATTTGAAACCAAAACTAAAAATAATCCATTGAAATATATACCAACCTAGAATATGAACAAAAAACTAAAAACAAGAGTTAATTATAGGACTGAGTACTAAAACACATTAAGAATTATTTAAAAATCTATTCCCATTGAACATTATTTAAATTAAATGAAACAAAAACATCATGGTTGAAATAAAATATATAAAATTTAACATTTTCCACAAAATTTCCACTTTAATATAATTCCAAGTTATTTTCTATTTTTCATTTCCAAAACCTGGATCTTTTCAATTAATGAAATGTTGTCATTTTCATGTTGAATGTGATGCTATCATTTCATAACCAAAACATGAGAGTATAAATAATTTTAAAACGTCCATATTTTCCATAATCCTTTGAAAAAAATTCACCACATTCCAAATAATTACACTGCACATAAGACCATCACAGTAATCACAATATAAGGGAAATGAGAATAAGCACCCCAAGAGTAAATAACAAATCACGCATCTCAATAATTAACCATAAGTAACTAAGATCAAATTGACATGGAAGTAACCTAGGGTATCGTGAATAATAAAAAATATAAAAATATATGTTGTTTCATCTCCTAAATCACACATCACTCGATAACATCGATAATTCCAAATATGCTCAGCCATAATCCACATGGTACATAGCGATGGGCACAATAACATAACAATAATATAGAATATATCCCCATGATATGGGTAAATAGTTACTATGTAATCAAACTAGTGAGTCAATCATTCTCAAAAAATTCAATATCTATCCTTTTCCTCCATATATGGAAGTATAGAAGAGGGCGAGAGAACCGATTCAAACAAATCATCCAACAAACATACAACAATATTATAATTATCACAACAAGCATCAACTGAATCACCCCAATGATCAATCTCTTTCTTTTTAACTATCCTTTAAGAAGTGATGCACTAAAAATCATCATCCCATAACAATCAACACAACCAAGAACATAGAATTTTCCAAGGAGAGTTTTTAGGTTAGATAGTTTCACTATTTTCAAAAATTACCTAATGAGTCTCGAACAAATTTAAAAAAACAATTACATATCAAATAACAAAATAAAACATTCAAAAGAGGAGTTGACCCAACATTATCCCTTTAAAAATTACATTAAAAATCTATTTTCTATATCCAAATCCCATATTCATAACAAATCTATTTTTACAAAAATTCCAAATTGGTCATTGATCAGCAACACATGACACTTCATTTTAATGAACCAAACACACACCATTTTCAAGTCTATACATATTAAAAGTCTATTTGAGGAACCAAAAACTACTATCCAGAGTTTACAACAACATTTAAAATGGAAAACCATGCTTAACAATCCACAAAACACATGTGATATTAAACTATATATTTTATTATTCACATTGTGTACACATCGGTAACATAAAAAACATATTTATCACAAAACAATGTCTAAATACCCACTTTTCACTCCAAAATAATATCCCAAAGGATATAAATAATTTTTTAACAAATAGGGAAGGTGATAAAAAAATAAACAAAAAAATCATAAATTATAATGTCATGGACATAAGGAAACCTACCTCAAATCCATGATTCTTCAATAATCAATATTCTAAAACACATCATGAAGGTTCGAAGACCCATGATCTACCAAGATGAAATTAAAAATAGAAAAAATCCACATATAAATGATAAGAATCCAGAACCTAAGGTACGGGATTCCATGGGAGAAAACGATCTCAAATTAAAATATAGGAACGAAAAATATGGAGAAGAGGAGAGGAGATGAACTTTAGAGATCTAGTTCCAATACTAGATTAATCCATAGATCCACACCATGGGAGGAGGTTGGAGGCTTATAGAATAAGGGGAGTGACCCCTTAAGTGAGAATGAAATAGAGAGAGTATAAGGGAATAATTTTTGGTTAAAAATCCAGTAGGGGTAGGGGTGGAATTTGACAATATCTAAGATCTTGGAAGCTCACATGATTTGGTTACATGGTTTACCAACCCATATGCCAACCATGCACCATTGATTAGAAAAAATGGGGTACCAACATAGTATGTCTACATGGTTTACAAAATATGCACCAAACATGTCAAATTATATTGTATTGGTACAATACCTTCCCATATGCTTACCACATGGTTTGACAAACCCTGTTCAAGATGTACACCATCCCTCTTCCACTAATAAATAAGCAACATGATTACCTAGAAAAGGATGCATGGTTTTCCAAACCATTCTCTAATCCTTAAAAGGATAATACCTATATAAAAAAATCAAATTTATTTCAAATACTCACTTGAGACCAAGGAAGAATCCAGAGTACAAAAGAAAAAAAAGAAACACCTAAAAAAATAAAACCCATCACACCCAAAAATCAGGAGAAATACTAAGATCCAATAATGAACTAGAACAATGGATGAAAATAAAAACCTGGGTTTAACATTTAATTATATACCATTATTTATATATAATATATAATATTCTTTGTTTTTAGATAATTTTATTCCAAGGAATATAATTTATTATAATATTCCACAAATTTTCGTGGAATCAAAATTCTTCATATTCTGAAAAATACTTGTGTAAGCATATTATTAATTGTTTTTATTATTATTATTTTTCTCATTCTAAAAACATATTAAAAAATATAATGAATCAAAAATAATTTCTACTGAACCCAGCTTCTCAATTTTACCATAAAAACTATTTGTTAGCAATAAAATAATCATATCATATAATAGAAATATGAAAAGGATACACACCCTATAATTAGATCAAGTTGAGGGTTATAAGTTCTATTACAATTAAATAATTTTTGGAAACTCCTTTCACTATTACTTGAATATAAAACACATATTTTGTCAATTATATCCTTTATCATGTACTCTTATATCTTTAAAAAACATATAAAATACAAATTTGATATAAAAAAAATAAAAAATAGAATAAATTATTTCTATAACATAGATACCTGACATTGAAATTGCCAGGATTTTTATTAACACATTTTTTTATATCATACAATTCATCATATAGATTCATCAATCATCATTATTCATAACTCTTATGGGTTTCAATGACAAAAAAAGGGTACTTGAATAATGACCATTAATTTTTAAACTAACTTTTCTTTTCTTTTAACATTTTACCAAATGTAATATAATAAATAAAGATGAACCCACAAAAAATATTCCTAGTTCATTGATCTTAATAAAAATGGGAATATTGAGTTATTATTTATTAAACTCATTCATGTTATTGGATACATTTTCATTTATGAAAATGTATTGACATCCACAACCATAACGGGACTTAAAAAACCATTAGTTTCTCTATGTTATCAATATTTCTAATCATATTGATTATAAATGGAATGAGAATAATTTATGATATATAATAATGAATATAATTATTTTAAGACCATGACTGAATCGTTATATGTTTCTTATAAGTAGATAGAATCAATTATGGATAATTTTTTATAGCTGGTTAGTCGGGATTAACTTAGCTAAGACCTTTTATTATGTTAAATGACATAGTATTATCTTACTTTAACACTCTCCCCAAAAAATATTTATTTAAACATTTAGTTAAATATTAATTATTATTTTTTGTACAACAATATAATTTTTTACATGATTATCATGTTGAAAATTCATTTAATTTGTGAATCTACCAAATGTTATCAAATAAATTTTTTACACCATTGAAAATCCATCATATCAATTAGTGGTATAGTACCAAAATTTTACTAAAAAAAGACTCATCATGGACATAAACCTCTATATATTGAAATTTGGGTTTGTTATTATTCCAATAATATCATATATGACTCATGTATGGTTGATCATCCAACCCATTTCCAAACATATCAATTTTTTATACACAACACCAATCCTCTGGCATCGTAAATCACAGGTTTTCTTGTCTATGTGTAAACAAAAAAAATTCAAGAATTAGGAACCTAACATTTAGGGAAACCTCTTTACATTCATTCCACATACAATATGATCCATTAGAACACCATTTGGAATGAACCTACAGTGATAACTAATAAATGTCTTGGAATATGTTCAAATTTCGTGTAATCCAATGTATATTTCATTTAATAGGATTTAATATAGATAAATTATGTAATGTTATAACCATTATGAATATACATTGTTCAAATTATTATTTTTTAAATCATATACCATCCATTAAATCTATATATTCATCACATATTAAATTGTAAAATTTTACATAACTCATATTTTATGTGATTAATTGAAATTAGAAGCTAATTATAGTTATACATAAAAATGTACTCCACAAATATGGAATAAAAAACTGTTTTAGTGAACATATATGGATAAAAAATTGATATACACATATTCTACCCTAACATTTCTGGACAAGGCATAAGCCTCCAATAAACATAGAAGTTAAACCGAAAGTCCCTCAACCTATGGATACTTTACTAGAGATAAATATAAATTACATCATTACTTAAATAGGTAGTATTAAAAAATAATAATAACTAAAATATTCACAAACAGAACTCATAGAATAGAACTTTAATGTATAATAAAGATATATCCATTATCATACAAAGAATTTAATCACATCGATGTATGAATGATGATTATAGACAATGTTTAAACATAATTAAATAAAATAATACATCAAAATTACTAATATAAAAAATATATATATAAATGAAATAGGCAATAATAAACAAATGTACAATTCATTTATTTAAATAGGAGATAATAATTTATGAACAATTCAAAAATTAATTCAATATAAAAATAATTAATATATTATAAAAAAATATGGACATTCCCTAATTATGAATATAATTACGGTATATAAATTTCAAATATAAAAAATTAATATTAATTATTATATAGAATTATATGTTAAATATATGAAATTATATTAATTAAAAATGTTTCTTAATCTATTTTTTATAATAATATTTTTATAATATTAATACAGTGTTTTTAAAATTTAATATTTCATTGATAAAATCAATCATTAAAACTAATTTTTTGTGGTTTAAATATTACCCCCAAAAGATTTATTTTTAATAGTTAAAATTAATTATGTATGTAGAGTTCACAAGTAAAATATAAATCCATTAATTATATGATCATTTTTTATATTATCAAGAAATATAAATTACCCTTAAATTTCATAATAGACTCATTATTTCTAAATTTTAAGGACTACCAAATTAATCGAAAAAGGTTTTAACATTATCATTTAATATTTGTAGGACATTTAAATAAAAAATTATTCCTTAATATTTATTTTTTATTTACAATATTTTTGTAATTATGGAATTATTTAATTCAATGTTAATAAATAAATATCCCATTATACCTCGCATCATAATATATTGTAAATTTATAAATTATTAAATCAAATTCAATATTGAAAAAAAAGAAAAAGAAAAAGTTCTAATTTTTCATATGGCTAATCTGTTTGGTCTCCATTGGATTAACCAAATAGGATTGAGATATGTATTATCAGAATCATGGGTGGAATTTATATTTATATAATGATTTCAATGGCTTATGAAAATATCTTTTGTGGGATTATCATCATTTCACATTTCAATCATGTGTCATTAAACATAAACGAAGTTATAATATATTAGATATAAATAAGAAACATTAACCAGGTGCAGAACAACCATATATGAGATTAAAATACAATGTTGTTTATTTCATTGTCTATATAAGAATCAATCACTAGCTTCATAGAATTATATTTTTATGGGAATATGTATTTCGTTAGAATAAATATCAATACATAAAATTAAATTATGTGTTTTTTAATATTAACTTTGTAGTAGAATATGATATCTTTTACATGAAATAGAAAATCAGACATAAACCTAAATTTAATTACTCTCACATTGGATGTCTATTCATAGAGAGAAACTTAATGTAGTTCCCCTAATTGAGAATAACTGGTTTTAATCTCAAATATTATATAGATTCATACCATATAATAATAGTGTGTATGGGATTAATCAAAGACACTCTGAAAAATGTGAAACATGAACTTATATGAGATGAATCCATCTTTATTATTCCAATGTAAAGATAATGATAACATTAGGAATCCTATGTTGAAAAAATCTATTAGTGATTATGATAAGAAAACTTTCATGGTATTTAACTCATATGTTATATGAATTATGTGGCATTAAACATTAGTCAAGGATACATGAAATATAAACCATGTTATAATATTTCAACACATAACATAATCCATGATTCTGTCTCACACACATACCCATCATATTTTATGACATTTTCTAAAATGTAAATAGTAATAAAGTGCTCCATTAATCTAAATAAATGTTGAAAACTAAATATTAAAAATAATGTCATAATTAAAATTTAATTTTAAGGATTTTATACAAAAATTATATTTCTTTATGAAAAATTATAATATTTTTGGTCTAGTGGATGTAAATTAGAAACTATGAATCCAAAAACTCCATATATGTATAGTAAAACTATAATATAAATGTAAACTGATTTGTTCTATACCATACACCATATGTTACTACTTCCATTTCTACAATCCCAAAATCCTAAAGCATAAAACTAAAATGGTAACCTAGTTATGTCCCTCCACAATGTTGTATACATGGGTTATACTAAATCTCTCAATGTACGAGCGGGATTCCCCTTCTCACCACCACATGCATGTTCCTTGATAGTTAAAGGTAAAAGAAATAAGAACTTCATAAAATATGTAAATAATATAATTATTCTTATAGGAGTATCTCACTAAAACATAATTTCTATGATTCATTTTACAATCCTCATAATTCTTTCAATAACATATATGAATTAACTAATTTGTTATGGAACATATGATTTATGAATATATTTATATTATATTATTGTTCAATGGATGCACTAACTCTCATGTGTTTCATTTTATAACACATTCATCTTTATGATATCAGGAATAGGTTATTATCTAAATCTAAACCTTTAAATACTGAGTTGGTAGTAGTAAGATATCATATACAATTATTTTAACATATTCCATATTTCAAATCCAATGACGCACTTTTATAATTTTTTGTAAGAAAATAAATCACTGTATATCATAAACAATGAAATGGAAAACATATATCATATTCATTGGTGTTTATAGAATATCATCATGTAGGAATTCATTATTATTTTTATAGGTTATTGTGTAATTCTTCTTATTGTAGCACATATTTCATTTAATACTTGAATAACTAAACACATAGTTGGTGTTTTAGGTAAACCAATTTGATTCTTATGATGAATTAAAAATTTCAATATCTAGGAATAGAGTTTTTGTACTTGGGGGATGACTCAATGGCCTCGATCTAATGATAAAAATATTTTTAGTATATTAGTGTTTTGGTGAATTCATTATGCTTGGTGAAACACCAAATTTATATATGAAGATATTTACAAAAATACTATCATTTAGTGCCCAATAATACATCATTAGTTGATTTATAATTGTTGGATAGAAGCTAAAATCATTGTTATCCTTTATAATTAAATCTTACTGGCATCAAAATAACCAAAATACAAACTTATCCATTTTCATGTATTCAGTAATATTATTTATAAGGATCCAATGACTCAAAAAAATGTATTTTTGTGACAAAATTATTATGGTTAAAACCTATGAGACATTAAATTTAGTATAAATAATGAAACACATGATAGACACAATGGTAGATATATATTGACTATTATTGATGAATCCCTTTATAAATTGGTATCATTATGGATAAAATTTTTAAAAAATAATTCCATATAATATATGTAAATTGACCTTCTTTGAATTATTTATCGTAAAAAAAATTATAATTTTTTGACTGTAAGTGTTGTGACATAGAAAAATCAACCGAATTGATAAATATTTATCAATTTTGATACTTACCATGTTTTATAATTATCCCATGTGATTCTAGTGAATTAATTATCCAACAACACATCATAGACTATAAATTTTAAATAATGTTTTTATGATAAGTATAAAATATACATACAATAGAAGAAATATTATCATGGTTGCAAAAAAATAGTTGAATACAAATTATTTCTCTTTATTCTCAATGAAACTAATGACTTTGAATGTTTAATAAAATTTAACATTCCAATATGAAATATATCATTTCCATAATTATGAATTAATTTTATATATTATATTTAACATCCATCCATTCTCATTGAAAATATAAATATATACAACTTTTAAATAAATAATATTTTATATAAAAACGATTATAATATTAAATAAATAACTCTATTATTTTTTTCATAACATATTATAGACTATACCAAATTTAGAAATTTTCTAGATATTTATAGTTATGGGGAATAACTATATTAAACATGAATTGATGTTGAATCAAACATAATGATTCATAATTAATCCATAAAAGAGGAAATAAATTTTGAAATATGATAACATCAACTCGATTTAATAAAAGAGTATTAGATTATGTTTAAATTATATAACTATAATGATTACAAGATGGTTATGAAAAAATTTTATATATATTTAAAATATCAAAATAGTAAATAATTGTTGGGTCCATATTTGGACACCAATGTAATAATTTATACATTTATGACCTTGAGAAAAATATTATGGGGAGCTAAACTATTAAAAAATACATGAATTATTTATTGGGAATAGAAAATATATGTCTAAGTAATATATTTCATTATATCATTATAATGTTTATTTAATAATATGTCAGGGGATGGATGTATTTAAATTGAATTCATTATTCTACTTATTATCCTTCAACATAATTTACTTATAATTTCGTATTTATTATTCTAGGAAGGTTGGGAATATGTAATCTAGATATCATAGCCTAAAATTAATGGGAAGATATAAATTTTTTTAAAATATAGTTCTTTATTTTTGAATTCATTTTATTTATATTATTTATATACCAATACACAAGTAAAGAATAATATGAATTATTTTATTTTCATTTATACCCAAAATCATGAGTTGATTTGAGTAGTTGGATTCTACTTTTAGAATTTCTATATCATCATTATTCATAAGGATTGTATTTTTTTATCTGATTTAAAAAGAAACAGTTATAAATATTTTACATAACACATGACTAGAAGAAAAAAGAGATATGAAATTATGGTTATTACATAAAAAAATTTATATCACCCTTTTTGATTTATAATATTACATCATATTTGTTTTCGTTAATATTGAGTGGTATCTAATAATTTGTGTCATGTGATTGATAATATTATATGTGATAAACTACTTGCAATCTAGTGTACAATTTTTAGGTAGTGTAAACAAATGAGTGAATAATTTATCTAAATATTCTATGATGGATATTTTTATTGAACATTAATGGAATCCTATCCTGGACAGAATTAAACTATCATAGTAGTTTCATTTCTTATATAATTTAATTAATAATTTTTTCAAAATTGAAAACAATATAATTATTTAACTATATTGTTAATTTTATATGTTTAAATCAAAAATAATTTATCAATCATTATTCTTTAATAAGAAATAAAAAATACTGAACTCTATAATTCCCTAGGTCAATTGAAATTATTTTAGATATATACAAACAAAAATAAAATTTTATTCTATTTTTTCAATGAATTCAGTTTGTAATGAATCCAATATCATATCTTGAATCTAATAATGAAGACATCATAACCTTGATTAGATATAGTGTTATTGGATTAGTCATAGATGAACAATTATTTATAACTAAAATATAATGGTATGAATATTTTTTTTATTTTTGAAAATGATCTAGTTGATGATAAATGTATTTGAGAAGAAAAGTATTGGGATTCATTATATTGGAAAGTAGTTATAATCCAACGGAATTTATAGTAACCATTAAAAAGGAAACAGTTTTATAATATACATTCAATATGTTAATCATCAATTAAATTAAGGTTATTAGTTTTTCCTATAAATAGGTAGTTTGTACACAATATTTCATAACATATAATTAGTTTCTAGTTAGAGATTATTGAGATCATATTTATCCCAAGATTTTATACATCCTCATTATTCTCATCAATTGAAATATTTATCTACTAATATTGGATATATCCTGAACCATATTAAATTCGTTATTTTCTAGTGTTTCATGTGGATATTTCACTGTTCTATTGTCTATTGAATGTAAGAATATAAAGAATTATATAGTTGATATGTTGTTTTTAAATTACTTATCATTTAGATAATTCAATATAATGTTTATTTTAATATAGAATTATTATTTAGAGTTTAATTTTTAGTGGGTGGGTCAACATTGAGATCCAATAAGTGGTTTTAGATTTGATGGTACCTGGTAACAATCAGTGTTAAGAGAAAACCATTTTATTATTGATCAGATATGGAATTTTTTAAAAGATAGAATTTAACTATATATTATTATAATATACTTTTTCTATTGAAAAATATAAATATTAATTTATGAACAATTAAATTCAACTTATATTAAATTTTCATATAGAGAAGAAAATTATTATGAAAAGTTTTCATGTCCTTCTAAAAAATATATAGAATGTGATCCAAATACACTTTATGTAAAATTACTTTATATTAGTCAATATTTGGGATTCCAATTCATATTTAGATTTTTGGTAATAACATTGGAAATATTTCATCTACTTTGTTATTATATATATTCGACCTCATTTATTTTATCTAGTACCTAACAGTTTTTCTCATGTAGGAGACTCTGTATAATTTTATAAGTCATCCACATATAAAATATGGGGTTCTAGAAATCAAATCTCCCTCAAAATACTATGATGAAACTCCAGCTCTCACAAGAAGAAAACATAATGACGATCCACATAACCTCTTAGAAGAAACATAAATGATGACCTCATTCATCAAAGGTGAAGAATTTACGTGATAACCAGACCTAGGTAGAGTCAACCCTTCAGATATACTATACCACCATAGAATCTAAAGAATGTTCATAATCGACACGATCTGATTAAATGATCTAGGGTATAATAATATAACGATTTAGTCATTCTTTAATCTTAAATATAATATAACTATCTCAACTAGATTCCATTATTAATCTTGTTTAATCTAATTATAATTTGGATTTCCAAATCATCAAAAGAATAAGTTTCTTAATATAATGAAATCCAAACAAATCATCAAAACATCTAAAATAAACCAATAGGTCAAAAAAATATACCTTAAGTATACAAACATCGATAACCTAAATCACATTTAAAAATTAGGCTTAAGAAATAACAAACAACCCTAAATATAAGACAAACCAAATAAATAAAACAAAGAATATAATGGTTGGTTTGAAAACCCCAAAACCACTGATAATTCAATATTTCCCAATATGTTAACAACCTCCACAATACCCTTAGTCACCATTAGAAACATACTAAATAAGGAAGATTATAATTAATAGGATTTACTATACACATAACTCCCCATAATAAAAAAGTGTCCTATAAAAATGTCACCATATGACTAAATATACATTAATGATTTGAGTAAAATCCTTAAACAGTACCACTATGAATCCACATTATGCATTTATAGACAAAACAATTTCTTATATTTTTCAAATTACTAAATGAAATTAATTTTATATTTTTGAAATTTTTTGTCAAATCCATTTTTTTCTATTAAAATATATAAGGTTACAAAACTAAAATATGTATAGAAACGATAAATAATTACACGGGAAACACTACTTGAATGAAATAAAACCAATATAAATGGGCAAATAGTATCATGTATCTACTAAATATGATAAATTCATCCTCCAAATTATAATATCAATAAACATGGGGGTATATTGAATTATATTATCTCAATGAAGTAGTAATCACTATCAAAAGATTGACTGGATTCTGTGATCTTAAATAAAAATATGTTATGGGATTCTTGTTGTCAACTGAAATTCTATCTATCAAGAATCATGCATTGACATGGGTAGCAACCATATACTCACTTGTATACCTTCGATCACCCATGTTATGTAAACAACCAACCCATAACACATCAAAATAATATTAAATTTCAAAACATCCCTGTAAATCAAGAAAACATCAATCAATGGAAATCCTATTTTGATAACATGTTTTGAAATCACCCCAAAGCGAGTTCTTTCTACTATAAACCATTTAGTAACCGGCATAAGGCATATGAAAAATTTCTAGGGAACCCATTTAAAACCAAAACTTCTTGAAAATAATTCATAATTAAAAACCCCTTTAAAACATTTCATCATTCATAGTTAAATAATTTTTTTTTTGAAAATTGAACTTAAAAAAACAATTTGATCAAAAATAAATAAATAACCACTTAAAAAATATAGAAAACCAAAAAATGAATTTTAATAAAAACTAACCATTTTAATCCAAATGAAACCATGAACATATGTTATACCATAAGTAATACACGTTATGCAGATAATCCTAACTTCAAATTTGAGTAAACCTAATTAAATTCATCAAAAACCACAAGAATCTAGTAAAAAGTATATTCACAATCCTAGAACGAAAATAAATTAAATTAATATGGATCCCATAACCCTAGATTATTATAACCTATAGAAATAAATTTATAAAAATTTAATATAATAGAGGAACAAGTTAAGAAACATAAAATATAAGGGAAACCAAATGAAATCACAACACACATTGAATAAATCCTCAATGAACCATTGTGAAACACTAGGAGACCATATAATGAAAAGATTCATGACATCATGATGGTTAGTGACATAAATTAGGATAATGAGGTTGGAATAGAGGTTAAATTCATAAGTTATAAAGGGTAATTTCATAATTATCATTTCTTTGGAAGAAAAACATCTATTGAAGAAAAAGTGCCAACTGTTTTGGCTATAATTCCCGTTGAAATTGTATCACATTGTTTTTTTGAATATTACCCAATTATTATTCTACCCATTTGAGAATCATAAAAATTGAACAATATGTATCTACACCCCAATCGCATTAACGTGGGCATAATTATTAGTATTTTTTCATTATCATTCCCAATAATGTGATTTCCCAGTGTATCATATTATACAATTAAATGGATGGATACTCCAAATTAAATAAAATAAAATGAAAACTGAAATAAATATATACTAGTGACCCATTTAGTGTCAAAATTCCCCAAACCACATGACATAATTTTTCTTAAAATTACATAAAACTTCTCATTAGTAAGATTGAAAATATAATTTTCTCTGTCTCTAAGGATTGATGCATTTGAAATATGATTCTAAACTAGAATACCAACTCATGGATGAACTAAAGGACATAAATCCCATGAGAAAATCACCATTAGAGCCTCAAAAATGATTATCAATATTGTAGGAATTCGGTTTTTGTTATAAATACTTTTACTTAAGAAAAACATGATGTTTTACTTAAAAATATTCATTCCATTCCACTAAAAAACTAAAATATCTAATAAGACATAATTTTAACCTATCTATATTATACAAATGATGTGTCATAAATTAGATCAATACACAAGATGGTTTCCTAGTCATCCATTCTAGATCCTAGATAATAGCAATGATAAAAACTATGAAAATTATTTATAGTTATTTTTATTATCAATCCTCAAATTTTAGTTGAGTTCCACTAATTATATAATTAATGAAGTGTGGTCATAATAAGAATCACATTATAAGTCGTTATATATATATATACATGAATAATGGGTTTCCTCATTGAGTTCCATCTAATCTTATTGTCCATGTTAATACATTATCTAATAAATAAAATGAAAACATAGATAAAAACAAAATTTAACTTCTTTTCGATCCTTGATATCTTTGGATAATATGTAAGAGAAAAATAAATTTCTGACACTGTTAAATGGGATAGAAATATCACACTCAGGGAAAATGACCAGACCAAAACTAGCTGAAATGACCCCTCACTAAGATTGATAAATAATCCTAAAACATCCCACGAATCAAACTTTATCTCAAACTGCACCCACTAAAAATTATCATATGTGGACCCAACACTAATCCAACACCAAATCATACCCAACATTTATTATATGATACTACAATAGCATGATTAAAGAGAAATAAAGTATAGGGATTAATGAATCTCACTATATATAATTAATCTATCAAAACACAACTAGTGGTTCACTCAACAGTGAGGAAAAATCTATCTTGGGAAGCACTCAACACCCTCTTCCACCAAATAATGAATTTGATAAATGGATTAAAATTTTAATTTATTATCTCCATGAATCAAAACTATAGAGTGAACCACATCATAACAAGTTATTAAAACAAAATATCATGTTACTGGGTCGGGAAAGTTACCTTCCAACAATCTGAACCCAACACATAAGTCATGCCACACTGGTGTCTGAACATTAAAGGTACAAGTATTCTAATAGAATTTGTGGTTTCCCACATCTCCACTAATAACCATATTAAATTAATCCAAACCTATCAATTATAAATTTAAATGAATAGTTAATCAAAAACAATTAGACGAGGTTTATTAACATGTGGACTATGATCCCGCCACTAAATATTTGATATTGAGTATAATCAAAAAACATTGTGAACAGTCCTATATAATGTATAGATTTACCAAAAATGAACCTTATAGATTATAAAATCTTCACCATTAATGAACATTTATCTAGGAAGTATAAATTTAATTTTACAAAACATTAATCAGTGTATGTTAGGGATCAAATCCCAAATTGAATAGTTCTTTTATAAACGAAAAAAATAATAATCCCACATCATAAAAACTTTCCAATACTCAACATTATGAAAATGAAATTTCAAAACATTTTTACAATTAAAACATCGATGTTCCCTAAGCCCATGTTTTCAAAACACATGAATCAATTTAAATATTAATGTATGGCTTTAATTTATGAACTATTTTAATTGAAAAACACAATAAAAAATTACAATTCATTTTTTTAAAATAAAATTTTATATCCAAAAACATAAAATTCATGAAACACCATTATTTATTAATATCCAATCTTTAAAATATTTGAAACATTAAAATAGTTTATCAAAATAAAAATTCTCATTAATCAAACAACAACATTTATTTAAAAAATTTCATCAACATTGAAACACTTCATGAATATCCAAAATACTCTGAAAATAATTTATAATGACCCATTTTTATTTAAACAACACTATAAATATCATATAATTTGAAAACATTGTTAGGGTAAAATTATAAATATCCACCCCCGCCTGATATTGATATTCTATATTAAAAATCAGTTCATAGACAACTCCTCACTTTAAATAAATACTCCGATCAAATTTTTTTTACAATCACCAAAACAATTAATATTAAGGTTCAAAAACATTATTAAATAAATTTACTAAAACATAAAATTTCATTAAATTACCTATTTAAAAAAAATAAAACCAAAAAAACTCAAAAATATGAAATTTAAATCACACAACGTAATAAAAACCAAATCCCTAATTTCAAAAAACCCCTCATCTAATATCACTTCAGTATTAAAAACTAATTTAATTTTAAATGGAAAGTAAGGGAAGAAAAAAACTAGAGGTGTTATATACCTTTTCATGGATTGGATACATAGGTTGGTGGGTGGGAGGAAACTATGTAACAACCTTAGAAAGGGATATTGATCCATCCTTTCGGTCTGTAGAAGGTTTCCCAAACCATGTGGGATAACCATGTAGCCTTGGATCCTTTCCCAATTTCATCCCAGAACATATTATTTCTCAAAATAAACTATGAAAAAATTATGTGGATCACACTATCACTATATTATACTGAGATTTATAAAAAAATTAAAAAAAAGAACTCAAAAATCAAGACCTAAATCCCTTCATCTCTTAATATGTAATCTTTCAGTGCATGAAGTGGTGATTATGAAAAAAATGTTGATTTACTTCTTGAACACTAAAACTACCATTCAAATTTATGCTATAACACATCCTAAATAACCAGAGGGTTATCTGAAATACAGGTTCTTAAGGTATTATAGTCACTCATGAAACATTATCTGGATTTTATGATCCAAACAAATAAATAAAACCTTTTCATATTTAGCTCACTGTAAATGAAACCAATCTAGAATCATGACCAATGCTATGGAAGTACTCATCCACTATCCTATATACCTACAGTCATCCATGAACTACTAAAAAAACCCATAACCAATTCAAGTAAAAATATTTTGAAAAAATACAATAAATCGAAGAAACAACCAAATAATGAAATATTTTTTAAAAAACATTTCAAAATAAACAAATAGTTAAGAATACCCTATCTAAAACTTTTTTCAATACACATTTGGACTGAAATAATATTTTAATGAACTTTTTTTGAAACCATAACATCTTGTAATCCTTTTGGAATTAATTCACCATTTAAAATATTTCATCCAACACCATCAATCATAAAATAATTATGCGGAATAATATAATTAAAAACACCATTGAATATGAAATAAACTAATTGAAATATAAAAAATGAACCAATACACACTAAAATAGAAAATTATCTATTTAAAACTAAATGAAATCCATGACCATAGCGTATTCATGTTAATTATACCATTTTGTAGAGTCACTAAACTTGAAATTGGATTTAACCATGTTTTCTTTATCAAAATCTCAAAGAAAAGAGAATAAGGGATAAACCCTGAAAAGCTCAAAATTTCAATAAAATTTCACCCATATACATAGTATTCCTTCTATGAAGAAATATGTTCCCAAAACTCCATATACTTACAGAATAATGTTATTAATTGTTAATAAATAGGAAAAATTGAATTTCATGATATTTTAAAAGAGAAATATCATCTATGATTGTGTATAAGACACGGAACACCATGAATAGAATTGAATGTAGCAAATCGATGCATTGTAATATATATTATTAAATATATTTAATCTCTTTAATTTCTTATGATGCACACAACACTAGGTTTCAATTAAATGTGATACTCCGTCAATATATTATTATTTAATCATGACCAATATAACCTAGCCAATATATTAAAAGATATGAATAGTAATAACTAATTTACGAGAAAAATATAGCTTAAAAATGTGTGTAATAAATTATATATATATATATATATATATTAATTATAAATAGAATAATAATAATATCAGTGAAAATAAAATCATTTCCAAAAAACTGTATTTCTTTATAATAAGGTTCAGTCTCACTTTTCACTGATAATTTAAAATTAATTTTAACCACTTTCATAGAAAATATATGAAAAATTTAAATTCATTTTTGAATGATAAATATCTATAATACAATTGAGTTTTATTTTTATAATTTATTGTATAAACCCCCAACCCTAGTTACCCAGAGTCTGTGAATTATTAAATAACATTGGCGTGATCACAAGGAAATAATGTCTTGAACGACCGATCAGTTTAGTATTATTGGGAACACAATTTATACATATGTTCAACTTTACAAATTGAAAATAAATAAAACACGAATTTATTGCATTAGAAACATCCAAGCCTCTAACATTATGCCTACTAGTCACTCATAACTATGTTCTTCATATCTTGGGAGAATGAAACATAAGAAAGGGGTGAGCTTAAATGCTCAGTATGGGTAAACAATAGAACAGAAGATAACATAAATATTAATCATGGTGAATAATTGAAATCACATGCCTTTACCAATAATAAACATGAATACATTTATGGAAGGAATATGATATGAGTAAATAATTCCATAATAAGACATAATCATGGGTATTCTAATAGTCTAATGACCACATGAACCATCAATATTATTTTCATAATGAGGGAATGTATAATGCCAGACATTTTGAAATTTTTTTTCTAGGCCTCGAACAAGAAGACTAAAAATGATTAAGGCCACGTCCAAAACCATATATCAAATTGGGAATGTCCTTGACCAATTCCATGTCTAGTTGGCTCATGAGACCTACCAATGCATTGGGGGGCTATAGCGGGCTCCTCCCAACACATACTAAGTCCAATACATTCCACGTATGAAAAGGTTGAAATATAACATAAACACTCATATTAAAACTAGCATACGAAATGTCAAAACTTTAACCATAAACTATGAATGGTAAAAAAATAGAACATCCACAATCAAACATATCATAAAACATTTAATACAATATGGATGTTTTGTATCATAACAAATCAACTTCAAATAAACTTAAAATCCATCAAAGGATGTTGACATAGATGAAATCAGAACCCTTTTTAGAGAAATATCACTTTATATTTTTAAATAATTTATGAGTCACAAAATTATAATGTAAACATTTATTTTGAAAATATTATATAATGCTTGTAAGGGAAGATTTGACGACGTTATAATGACATAAAATATCCACAGCCACTGTATATGTTAAAAAAACATTCTTACATTAATTTTGTTGAAACAATCATAAAGAGCCTTGTTTGGAAAATGATAGAAAGATTCATTCCAAAACATTTTATAAAAAGTAATATAAGGGTATAAATTACATTAACACAAAGTTTAGGAAATAGTCAAAATGTTTTGAAATACATTTTTAAGAAACATTGATGTGGATGATAAATATGTCCCAGTAGATTCTTACGTAAAAAGAACCTCAAATAATAAAGAGATTTTGAAATTAACCATTAACTTGTACTTTTCCTTGGTTGAGGGTAGGTTAATGTCATGTATAATGGTGAAATAATTTTTATTAAATTATAAAATAATAATATACATTAATAAGATATCATATATGACCTTTTAACATTGTATTGTTAATAATATCTTAGCATTATCATCATTTTGGGTGTTAACAGATTCATTTTCCTTTATATTCATTGTTCTGTGAGTCATATTTGTTATGGATGGGATGTATCTTATTCATATCCATAATGATATCAGGTCATTAAAAATTATTTTTATTCATAAAATAAAAATTAGTCTTGAATGGTTACGATGAGGAATGAATCTCATCACGTTCATTGAGATGGTAATCCGTACTTTCGCATGAGTGAGGATATCATTATTATTATATTAAAATAATATATAATTGGATGGTATATCATATATAAAGAACTATTATCATATTATATTTATTATTTACATCAATTACAAATCATTATAATAACCATAAAAAAATAATGTATTGAATAACAATTACACCATGACGTTGAGACGGTAAACGTTACGTATGAATGTATGGTGACATCTCAATCAAAGGATGTATATAATAATTAATATGGTTTTAACATAATTATAATAACATCACAGTATATAGAATATACTATAGTTATTTGTTTATAATGGAAACAAAAAATAAAGAGGAAGTTGAGGAAGAAAAATCATGAATGTGGTGATGAAATATTTACCTCTTCTTCGGGTTCATCCTTTTGATTTGATCAAAAGGGATCCATAAGTTGGCCTTATGACTATAGTATGGCCTCTAGGATGAATGGAGGTATGTTGATAGGGTATTTGGGCTGGGTTTGGCTGAGACAAAAGGTTTTGAAGGTGTTAATTAGAGAGAAGGGGGAGTGCCCTCTTATAAGAGGGGTTAGGGGCACCCTAGGAAAATCTATAAATGTTATTTTATAATAAATAACTTTTCGGTTTGTAATGGATAAAAAATATATTATTTAATGGATAATGTGGGTATGGATCTAACACCACTCAAAAAATTGGTTTTAGAAATGTTTGGGTCAATATATTATCCTTATCTTTTAGATTTATCTCTAAGTTAAATAGTTTGACATTTACCATGTCTCTTTGTATTTTTATATTATATGGTAAATAAACATACTATAAACTTCCAATAGTACCCCGAGTTCTTCATTAATGATACAAATATTATTTTATAATTCTCTTGGCCAAATATTAGTTATTTAGGAATAGAATATCAGTTAATAATATAATATTTGTTTTAAAAATTAATTTATGTCAATTTTAACTCTATTTGGTATTTGGTTTTTGTGAAAGTCATATAAAATTCATTTATTAAATAATGACACATTTAATGAAACCTAACATGTCATCGTATGCTATAAAATTCGTGGATTCCATAAAATATTGGAAAATATATTTATTTTAATATTTATAATACCATTTATTTAATTCATTCATTAATAAGTAATTACTGAATTATCATTGTGTCATAAATAAATTTACACATCTAATTTCTAAAAATTATTAATAAAATAAAACTATGTTTAAAATGATTTTATCTTTACAATTAATATTAATAGTCAAAAATATGACTTATATAACCTCATGTAAAAATTTATTTACTAAACGATATTTGTTTACGTCATTTTTACCTTTACTTTATGTTAATTAAAATAAAGTGTCATTATCATTCATAAGTGGTTCCATTGTGACCCCAAATCGACCCAAGTATTCCCATGGTCAGACATGACTCATCCAATAAGGTTAGAACAAGTTTTAAAGTAATTTTTTATTATTATAATATTCTTTTTACCTTGAATTACCCTATTTATCTTTAACCGCGGTAAATAAAAGCCAAAATTTTCAATTCACCAAAAATTATTTTCATCTTTTTGAACCAAATTTTACTTACTGATATAAACCATGTCTCACAATTTTTTGAAATTAAATTCACACAAGAGGTAAAAGTAAATTTTATGAAAATTTGCAAATGCTATAATGAGGTGGGTAAAAGAAGGTAAAAAGTTTTATAAAATTTTTATATATCTAAAATTATAATAAACCTA
This sequence comes from Viscum album, assembly GCA_963277665.1. Taxonomy (NCBI): domain Eukaryota; kingdom Viridiplantae; phylum Streptophyta; class Magnoliopsida; order Santalales; family Viscaceae; genus Viscum; species Viscum album. The sequence continues at coordinate 27,752 of CAUJRU010002610.1, forward strand.
CTACAATGAATTATATTGAAATTAAATTGGTATTATGTATCTATTTTTATGTAAAATAAATTTAAATATAATAAATAACTATTTAAATCAAAATTCCGTTTTAAACAATAACTCAATGTTTTTCACTATTCATAAAAAATTGAAAGTTTTCAGAAAAATACCAAATATTCATCCTAAGATAATTTTGATATTCTGAATTCAATAATTAAATCTATTTTACCAATTTCAAAACATAGATATTTCATAAATTAATTTAAAATTAATTACCATTGTCAAAACCAAAAAGCATATTTTTAAGAAATAATAACTATCAAAAAATTGACACTTGTTTACATCCAATTTCAGTGTGAAATTATATAAAATTACAGTCATTCGATTAAATGGTAAAATTATTATCTAATTATACATCTAAGCCATTAAAATGTATAATTCAACATTACAAATTATTTTGATTGAAAAAGTTGTTTTCAATTAATATATAGTATTTTTCACTTTTCACCCAAATATGAACATCATCAAAAAAACACCAAAAAACATATTGAAACAAAATTCTTATGTCCTTATTTTAAGGAAGATGTTTATTTTTTCAAATATAATATATAAAATTTCAAATATTAGATTTAAAAAGGGTTCTCCATTAAAAGGCGGTAAAATAGCATTTTTTGAAAAATATTTCTTTTATATGAAAAAATGAATTTGTTCTTATAATATATCCAAGAAACTAATAATATGGATTCCAAAATTATAATGATTATATAATGTTTAAAATTTAGTTAATAATATTCATAACTACTTTTGAACAGCTATTTTGGTTAGTTGTGGTACGTTTGAACTCAGTGTTGCGTGTAGTCACAGTTATTGAATTACTTTGAAGAAATAACGTACTTAGAAATCATGGAGTGTTACATTATTCCCTCCATCAATAAATTGTGTCCTTGCAATTTGAAATTGTTTTCAAAAATAAAAGGTTGAAAATATAAAATACCTTTGTGGGAAAACCCGCGTCGGAAATTGGGTTAATTAAATTTAGTTTTAATAAGAGTAAAAGGGAACTGAAAGTGTCAGCACAAAAGTATGATCTTGATTATGAGATCATTTGTGGAAATTAGAGACACATAATTGGAGGAAAAAAGTAAATATCTATAAGAGTGTTTGAGGTCATCAATCACAAACCAGTGTAAAGTTGAGGGCCTCCAATCCATCAATCTATGATGATTTAAAATATCATTGGTTCAACAAAAAATAACATATTAGGATAACAAATTTTTGGTTTTAAGATCCATCCAGTAATTTTTAAGAATTATTTTAACCATAAAATAAGAGGGAAAAAATTATATATATATATATATATATATATTTACGAGACAAGTAGAGTTTCATCCATAAACTAATTCCTCCCACAAACTTATCTTTCACTCCAAACGATTTCAAAACAAATATTCTATTTATCTTAATAAAATAGGGTTCCCAAAATGATGAATTTATAATTCACCTATAATACCCTTTACAAAAAAACTATATTATACAATCCCGGGACATCATGTAGTCCAGTGGTAGGTGATGAATCCCAATTGCACAATGGTTTTTGGTTCGATTCCTACAGCTTTGTCTGACACAACGGTTTGTCACACTATCTATGTGTTTTCCTTTTTATAAAAATCCATAAATAACCTTAAAAATAGTATTCAATTTCAAACATAATCCACTGTAACCTTTAGACTTATCCAAAATACTTCTTTCCAAACAGACATTCCAAAATGTATAAAGATGGTAAACACAATGACGATCATTTTTTCCACATAACACTACTACAAAAATAGTAAATGGAAGAACTACCCTTTTATCAGTGCTAAAAAAAGTGCTTATAAATAGAGGCCTTTATCATTGCTAAAAAATTGAGGTGATAAAAGGGCACCTTTAACATCACTAAAATAGCGCTGTTAAAAGTGACCATTTTTCAGCGCTTTTTTAGCGCTGTTAAAGAGGACCCCTTTATCAGTGCCTCTTTTAGTAGCGCCGATAAAGGGGGGCTTTATCAGCGCTTTTTCCTAGCCCTGATAAATTTAATGTTTAAAAAAAATAATTTTTCATGAAAAATAATATATTGTTATATAAGTATATTTATATTGATACAAATATAATATGTATTTTATAAATATGTTTTAGTTAAGTATAAATTGATTATTACATTAAATATATTAGAAATTTAGTTAAAATGGATTTAAAATATTTTAAAATATATAATTAATTATTAATTTTCTAATTACCAACATTTAAAAATCATTTAATAACAATTTGAAGACATAAAAAATAAAAAACGTAAAAAAATCTAAAATAACTTGAAAATGTAACTCAAACTTCAAGTGGCCATGAATTTTGATCCAGGTGTCCGTTTGAGCTCTACATCATATCAAATCGAATCTTGCGATGAGCTCTACACGGTAGTGTGTGAATCAAAGCTTTTGTCACATTTTTCGTGGACAAAAGGCTTAGAAGGCCTCCAAAAATAAGTTTTTAGTCGGGATACCCTGATTTCTAAAAATTAAAACAGGTATAACATCGGATCCGAATGTCTGTTAGGCCTCTGCCACATTTCAAATCAACTATTGTTTCATTTTCTTCGATTTGACTGGTTGTGGAGTTGAAAAAGGATTCTTGATTATAATTTAGGGCCGTTTTAACATTCTATGGCTTTTCAAACACACATATATTTGTATTTATTTGTAAATAAATAAATATATATATATGTGTGTGTGTGTGTGTGTGTTTGTTTGTGTGTTTGTGGGTGCGTCTGTGTGTGTTTTGTATATATGTATGTATGTATTTATTTATTTATTAATAAGCACACATAAAAATATATTTTATAAATGTATTTAAAACTAGTCTTATAAATATATACTATTATAAAAATAAATATATTGATAAAAATTATAACTAAAAATATATACATAAATAAATATAAATATACATTAATATATAAATACATATATATATTCTAATATATAAATAAATAAATATATGTATTAATATAACTAAATATATTTATATTAATATGAATCTATATTATTGTACCAATAAATATAACTATATATATAAATAAATAAAAATAAAAATATATTAATAAATGAATAAATATATATATATTAATATAACTAAATATATTTATATTAATATGAATCTATATTAACATAAGAATAAATATAAATATATGTGTATATAAATAAATAGATATATCATTAAACTGAAAAAAACGAAATGGCTTAGTGGTAAAGGTGGAGGCGCGCAAGGGGGAGGTCGTAGGTTCGAGATCTGGTGGAAGTAAGGAGGTGCCCGTGGTGGGCATGTGTTTGATGCATGGGAAATGGATGCATGAAGGAGTGGTATACCTAGCGCTGATAATGGTGGGCTCAAGCGCTATTAATGCTCCCCCCGAATAATAAAATTCATTTTAAATTTTTAATTTTTTTTGACTTTTATCTGCACTGATAAAAGACACCTTTTATCAGCGGTTTTCTGAGAGATGATAAATGGGAACCCCCTTTATCTTCACCTGGATTAACAAAACTTGTTTTAGTGCTGTTAATGCACTTTTAGAGCACGGATAAAATCCATATTTGTAGTACTGTAAAAACAAGTCAACACATTCATCATGTATTCTTTTAAAGCACTACAGCATTTTGAATTACCATAAAACCTTATTGATTACATTTATGATCCCTTATTCCTTATAGAATACTAAATATACACCTTTTATCCAAAAAATATTGTAAACTCCAACAATGATGGAATATACCAAACATTAATCAGTTTCAAGGAAGTCAAGAATATCTAATATATTTTCTCCAAATCAACCATCTCTTATTCCAAAATCACTACCTCATTATCAGATCCCTATCATGGTTTATCATTCTCTCAATCATATATTTTCCAAAAATTTAACCTACTATTGAGTAACTTTTCATGGTTCCACACAATCTCAAGTCCTTAAAAAAAATTTACTGCAATACAATCATTATATACTCTATAATTATTATATCATGTACTTCATTAATAAAATACTCATATTACACAATAATTTAACAACAATCTAAGAAATATAATAATTCATCTTCATCGTCGGTAGTATCATAAATTTATTCTTATCCAATAGCAGCATTTGGTGATACTCTGATGATTTGGTCATTGATTCGCGTAGTGTCCCAACTCCTTGCAGATGAAGCATTATATATTTGAAACTTTATTCTTACACTTGAAACCACATACACGATGTCCTTTTTCGCCACATGTATAAAAAAATCAAATTCCCTTAAATCACTTACCAATGTGATTCTTTCCACAGTTATCAAAAATGGGAAAATCCTTCTTTTTCGTCTTCCATTTATCAATCTTTCTCATTTCCATACCTTTTTTCACATGATTTCCTTTAAAGCCATAGGACTCAGATAATTCTTTACTTATCTTATTAATACATGATATTATTTCTTCATATGTTGAGAATTTATGGGAGGCTATTTCCCATCGAAATATTGGATTAATATATTGAAATATATGACACTTCTTACTCATTGGATCATACGTATTGCGGGAGTTCACGTTCCTTCGACTGGGAACCATTTTGATACAATGTCATACACTAGGTCAGTTTATGATTTTCAATGAATAATTCCATACTTGTAAAATATCTAATGTAAATTGAACAGTTTTAGTATATAATGCATAATAATAAAAATATTTTCATTGATGAGGTATATACTCATAAATCATTCATAATTATTTGTAAAGAAAATTAGAATTGTCCTAAGCATATCCCTAGGGAGTGTCGTAACCAAAAGTGCGTCAAAGCCCATTCTTGTTCACCAATTCCACTTCGAGTCTAGATCAATGTAGTGTTTTCTTGTTTTATCCTTAGGTACAAGTGTGCCAGATCTACCACTACATGATCATATTTAGACAGTAATGTATTTCTTGGAAAAATTAAAAAATCTCAACAATACCAAAATTATAGGATGGTCTTCTATATTAGTCCTCAAATTCTATCTTAGGGATATGGGCTCTAATCAGAGTTTATTTAAATCTAGTTTCCAAGGTTTGTAATAAACTTCCTCTGATACCAACTCTAACACCCTAACACTAGATACCCAGAGTCGGTGCATTATTACATAACATTGGAATGATCAAAAGGAAATCATGTCTCTAAAGGTCGATCTTTTTAGTATTTTTGGAAACAAGAATCATACATAATTTCATCCTTACAACTTGAAAAGAAATAAAACACTAATTTATTCTATTAGAAACATCCATGGCTTTTATATTATGCCTGAAAGTCACCCATAACTAACTTCTTCATATCCTAAGAAAGTGATACATAAGAAAGGGGTGAGATCAAATTCTCATTAAGGGTATACAATATAGTAGAAGATATCAAAAAAATTAAGCATGGTGAATAATTGTAATCACAAGACTTTACTAATAATAAACATGAATAATTTTATGGAAAGAATATGAGCTGAGTAAATAATGTCCAAATAAAACATAATCATGGGTATTCTGCTAGTAAAATGACCATATGAACCATCAATATTATTTTCATAATGAGGGAATGTATAATTCTAGACATTCTGAAAAATTTTGTCAAGACCTCGACCAGGAAGTCTAAAAATGATTAAGGTCGCGGCCAAAACCATATATCAAATTGGGAAATGCCTCGACCAATTCACTGTCTAATTGTCTTGTGAGACCTACCGATGCATCGAGGTGATATATTAGGCTCCACTCATCACTAACTAAGTCCAATACATTCTTCATATGAAAATTTTGAAATATTATATAAAAATTTGTATTAAAACAAGAATACAAATTGTCAATACTTTAACCATAAAATATTAATGGTTTAAAAATATCACATCTACAGTTAAAAATATCACCAAAATTTCAATACAACAAGGAATAATTGTATCATAATAAATAAACTTCAAATAAACAAAAAATTTATCAAAGGAAGTTGATATAGATGAAATAAAAACCTTTTTTTAAAAAATATCCATTTCTATTTTAAAATCATTCAAGAGTCACATAATTAAAAAGAAAACATTTATTTTGAAAATCTCATATAAACATTCAAGGGAAGCTTCGAAGATGTTATAACGATATAAAATATCTGCACCCGCCTTGTATATAAAAAAACAATCTTACCCTAATTTTGTCGAAAAGGTCATAAAGTGCCTTGTTTGGAAAACGACGGAAAAATTCATTTCAAACTTTTTTATAAAAAGTCAAATAATGGTATAAATGACATTAACCCATATTCTATTAAATATTAAAAATGTTATGAAATACATTTTTAAGAAACATGGATGTAGATCATAAACATGTCTTAGTAGATATATAGGTTAAAACAACCTCGGATAATAAAGAGATTGTGAAATTAACCCGTACCTTGTATATTTACTTGGTTGAGGTTAGGGTAAAGTCTTTTATAATGGTGAAATAATTGTTATTAATTTATACAAGAATAATATACATTAATATGTTATCATATATGAACTTTTAACATTGCTTTGTTAATAATATCTTAGTATTATCGTCATTTCGGGTGTCAACAGATTCGTTTTTATTTATATTCATTGTTATGTGAGTCATATTTATGATGGATGGGATGTATGATATTCATATCCAGAAAGATATAAAGTCTTTAAACATTATTTTTAATCATCAAATGAAAATTATTCTTGAAAGGATATAATGGAGAATGAATCTCATCGCTTTTGTGGGGACGGTAATCCGTATGTACGCACGAGTGACATTATCATTCTTCTGATATTAAAATAATATATAATTGAATGGTATATCATATATATAAAATCATTATCATGTTATATTTATTATTTACATCAATTAAACTTCATTATTATACCCATATAAAAAAATGTATTAAATATCAATTACACCACAACGTGGAGACGGTAAGCTGTACGTACACACGTATGGTGACATAACATTCAAAGGATGGATAAAATAATGAATATGGTTGTACCATATTTATAATAACATCACAATACATATATGATAGTGGATTTATTATTTTATTATGGAAACAACCATTAAATAAGAAGTGGAAGAAGAAAAAAACTTGAAAGAGGTGATGAAATATTTACCTATTCTTCAAGATCTTCTTGTTTATTTGATCAAATGAGATCTTTAGGTTGGATTCCTGACTAACATAAGTCCTCTAAGATGAAGGTAGGATTTTTTTGAGTGTATATGGGCAGGTTTTGGCTGAGGAAAATGTCTTTTATGTTTTGAATTAAAAGGAAGGTGGATTGCCCTTTTATAATAGGGGTGAGGGGAACCTAAGGAAAAGCAAGAAATATTATTTTATAATAAAATAATTTTCGATTTCTCATGGCTCCAAACTGAATTATTTAACGTCTATGGTGGGTATGGGTCGAAAAAAACTCAACCAAAAGTTTTAGGTAGGTTTGGGTCACTATATTAACCTTATCTTGTAGATTTTACTCTTAGTTATATAGTTTGACATTTACCACGTCTCTTTGTATATTTATATTATATGGTAAATAATCTTACTATAAACTTCCACGAGAACCCCAAGTAGTTAATTAATTATAGAACTATCATTATATAAGACTTTTGGCCGAATATTAGATTTTTAGGAATATAATACCAATTAATAATATAATATTTGTTTTAAAACTTAAATTATGTCAATTTTGACACTATTTAGTATTTGGTTTTTGTGAAAGTCATCACAACTTTATTTATTCTACAAAGATACATTGAATCAACTATATAATGTCATATTCACCTATAAAATTCTTGGATGTCATAAAAAATTTGAAATTATATTTATTTTAATATTTATAATACAATTTATTTGATTATTTCATTAAAAAGGTAATTACTGAATCATCATAGTGTCATACATAAATTTAATTATTTAATTTCTAAAAACATTAAATAAAATACCATCATGTATGAAATATTTTTATCTTTAAAATTAATATTTATAGTCGAAAATATGACTTATTTAAACCCAAGTAAAAATTGTTTTACTAAAAGATATTTGTTTATGTCATTTTTGCCATTATTTTAAGTTAATTAATTTAAAGTGTCATTATCATTCATAAGTGGCTTCTTGGGGACCCAAAATAGACCCAAAGATTTCAATGGTCGTCTATGACTCATCAAATATGGTTAGGAAAAGTGTTAAGGTAATTTTGTATTATTATAATATTTTTTAACCTTGAATTACTCTATTTAACATTAACCGCAGTAAATAAATGTCCAGAGATAATATTAACCAAAAATTATTTTAATCTTATTGAACCAAATTTTACAGACTGATATCAACTTTTTCTCTCATATTATTGAAATTAAATTCACAGATGTGTTAATATTACGTTTTATGCAAATTTGAATATGCTCCTATGAGGTGGGAAAAAGACGGTTAAAAGTTCGATATAATTTTTATATATCTAAAGTTATTATAAAATAACTCAAGTGAATTAAATTGAACTTATATAGGTATTATGTATCTATTTTGACATAAAAAATTTAAATAAAATAAATAATTATTTAAATAAAAAGTCGGTTCTAAACAGTAACTTAGTGTTTTTTAAATATTCATAAAAAATTGAATGTTTTCAAAAAATTACCAAATATTCACCCTAAGATAATTTTGATTTTTTGAATTAAAAAATGAATTCTATTTTACCAATTTAAAAACATATAAGTTTCATTAATTAATTTAAAATTAATTCCAGTTGTCAAAACAGAAAAGCGTATTTTTATGAAATAATAACTATCAAAATATGGACACTTGTTTATATCAAATTTCCAAGTGAAATTACATAAAATGACCATCAATGGATTAAATGGTAAAAATATAATCGAATTATACTTCCAAACCATTAAAATTTATTATTCCACACTATAAATTATTTTGATTAAAAAAATTGTTTTCATTTAAAATATAATATTTTCCACTATTCACCCAAATATGAAGGTTATCAGAAAAACAACAAAAATTTATTGAAACTAAATTATTATGTCCCGAGTCTAAAAAAGATATTTATTTAGACAACATGAATATATAAAAGTTTCAAATATTGTATTTAAAAAAGTTTCTCCATTAAAAGGTGATATAATCTTATTTTTTGAAAAATATTTCCTTTAACTGAAAAAAATGAATTTGTCCGTACATTATGATGAAGAAACTCATAATATGGATTCTAAAATTATAAAGATTATATAAAGTTAAAAATACAGTTAATACGGTTCTTAACTGCTTTTGAACGGCTAGTTTGGTAATTCTTGGTGCATTTGAACTCAGTGTTGTGTGTAGTGCAAGTTATTGAATTATATTGAAGAAATAATGTTCTATGAAATCCTAGGGTGTTACATATTGAATATGTAAATGTTTTTTGAATATTGAATATAATTTTTTTTGTTGAAAATAGAATTTTTGTTTAAATTATATATACGGTCATAATATTTTTAAAATTTATTTCAATGTAAATTTCAATAAAATATGTAAAAATATAACTAATTTAGGTAATTTCAATAGATATCATTTTGAATTTTGATATATTTATTTTTGAAATTTTTATAGTTATTCATTGGAGAACCTGTTCTTTGATGGAACTATCGATTTAATATTAATCTATATTCGATCAAATAAGTTGATTGAATTTGATAATAAGGATCAATATATTTAATCATAATAAATTATATTATCTTCTATGGAAAATATAATTTTTTTTTAAAAAAAATATCGACAAAAGAAAAAATTTGTTATTTATTTTAAGGTGAAATGGGTTTATTAGGGGATAAACAAAAATGGAAAGTTTTAAAAATGACATAAAATTTGTACAAAACCCAATATATATACATATATCAAACTCATCACCTAAAAACATGAGAATGATCCATTTTTTAGCATGTGGAATGAAAAAAATGTGTAGTCTCCTTTTATCTTTTAAAGAACTCAATGTTTTTCCTCTACCCCACATATAATAGGATATCCTTATCTACCATATTAACACAAAAAAAATTTATCACAAATTACCTACCTATATATATTATTTAATTGTTTTTCTATATCATAGGGAACTTAATTTTATTAGGATTACCTCCTATGAAGACTTTACGTATAAACCTAAAGAGGCTATACGAAGAAGAGGTAAATTTCATAAATGTGCATATTATTTATTCCTTATTCAAAATAATTATAATAATAATCATATATACTAATATAATAAAACCATTATTAAAAATATAATAAAATATTAGTATAGTAATGTAATATACCAAATCCATAACTACTTCCATCAAATGGGAAACACAACCCCAATCATTTGTACGATGGACTATCACTCTATGAATATTTTTTTATTCTTTTTTCCTTCCACAAATTTCAAAGATATATATATTTATATATTTAATATATGTATATAATATTTATGAAATTATTATAATTTCAAAATTATTATATTACCTATAACATCACACCTACAATTCTGTGGGGTATATGATATTGTAGCTCATGTGCATGGAAGACTACTGCCTCGCGAAGCGATGTGATTCCTTTTTCTCTTATTATTTTTATGGAAGGTATTATGTTTAAAAATAATAAATATATGAAAAATTTATGAACTAATGAAAATTATTAAATTATAATATCACATATAAATTTAAAATTTCAATTTTTTTAAAACAATAACTTCGCTCATACATACGTATGGACAACAAACTCCATATATTTTACATGTATGATAATAAGGGTATATTTTATTAATATAAATTCTATATATGAAAAAATAATTACTATAAAATTTTTAGTTGAATTTTATTTTTATTTTATTTTATCTTTTATGAAAAATGGAAACAATTTTCATTCATATGTATGACCTACTATCTCCATGAAGGGTGTAATCTATTGTATATATCCAAAATTTATAGACAACTATAAAACAAATTCATAATTAAGATATATAATATTTATATTATTCTTAACACTATGTATATCTGGTAATCATGATCATTATATATGGACTGATATTACATATCAAAAATTTACATGAAAAATGAAGCAATAATGACCCAATATAGTCATTGTAATAATGAATACTTAATAAAAGTGTTATAAATTAAAATAAGTTGGTCATATATTGTATAAAATATAATTATATTGATATATAATTATTTATAATTTTAATATATTTATTATAGAAGGATTTTACACATAGAAAATAATCTATTAATATGTAAGGGTTTCTCGTCCAACTAATAAATTGATGAGACATATCCCATATTCGACACTTTTTAATTTTTTGTAGTATATAAGAATGCCCATCTAAATTTCATATCATGAATCATATTATCAACAAGGTACATAATTATTTTCCATTTTATTAACTTTATAGTTTATATGATTCAGATATTACCAATGTGGAAGGGGTTTATTTCACAATCTCATCAATATTCAAGAGTATTCATATTTATGTCTCCCTTGGGGGATTAATTTGATATTTAGGTAATTAAAAGAATATATTTTCTTATCATATTTTTATTTAGGAATACTTCATGTAATAGTATTATGTTCCATTTCTCTGGTATTTACAATTATTGACAATATGTTTTTTATGAAAGGATGACTTTATTTCTATCTTCAGGTAAAAATTATTTTAAATTCAATACAATTATTTTAAATAAATATTTTAAAAAAGTATTTTTAACATTCTCTAAATGATTTTTAATGAAATATTTATCCATTTATTAATTTATAAAAAATATATTGAATGGAATATTCGTGTCATTTTTTAAAAAAATCCCAATTTTTATTTCACAAAAAACTTGAAAAGAATCAATGTTTGAACATGTATAACGTGTTTGAAATTTCCCATCATCATGACCAATATATATTTTAATGACTAAATTTATTGTTTAAAAATTTATTTTCAAATTATTTAATCTAATTTTTAAAATGTATTTTTTTTTAAATTATTTTCAATAGGAATATTTTATTTTCCAAAAAAAATGTTTAATGGAATTTTCAGTATAGTAATACTCATCAATGACATAAAACCTTTATTTCACTTATCATACATTGGGGATATGTTTAATTTATAAAATTATTATTATTTTTCATGGATTATGATCTCTTTGAATGTGGATTTAAATTTGTTATTACTATTTATCATATAACTCTCAATCATTTTGGATTTTGATTATTAATTGGGTAAGTTCAAACATTTCATATATTAGTTTTTAAATAGGAATAATCATGTTGATTATGTATCACCCATTTCATATGAGGAAGTAATTAGACTTATTATGAGATGCCTGTGAAATGAAATTTAATATCCCCTCGAGGAATCAATATGTCTCATGTAAAAAAGTACTTGGAAAAATTAAACTAGAATTTTAACCATAGTGTATGATATTCGAATCAAAGGTCTTGAAATTATGTTTCAGTTTTATTGAATAATAAATTCTACCATTATGATATTAGTTATTTATGTTCCATGTGATTATTTTATTAGTTATAATATCTACGGTCACCCTTCAATATTATGAGATTATTTATATTACATCATTTAATAATCATTTAATCCCACTATATTATTATTTATGATTATTTTATTGATTAAAATTCATGGGTTTTAGTCATTTAACTTTCCATAATTATTATGCCTTATTTCTTTGGGTTAGATTATTCTATAATATTACTATGACAACTCATCTGAGATCACCCCTTTGTTATGTTATATTTCCATATGATACAAGGAATTTTTTATTTATTGATATTCATGGGATATACTAAGTGGAAATATTAGGTTGCCAATGAAAATACTTGGTTTTATTTTAGGTTTTGAAATGAATGTTAATGTGATGTGTAAATCTATTTTATCAATACCACTAAAATATTTAATCCATTTGAATGAAATTCATTATATCATATTTCATGGTAAGAAAGTATCAACCGACTCTAGGATACTAGGTTATGGGTCATTAAGTTTGTATAAAATGAATTTCATTAGAAACCATGAGAACATGATTTAAGAAATTATATAATATGGAATGCAAACCGATGATATAACTTGAGGATAAGTTTATAATAACATCATAATGTTTAAGAAAGGTAAATGTTATATTATTTAATCTTATCCCCAAATCCATATATCAAAAATACAAGTGGATATGGTTTTAGATCTGATGTACCTTGGTGTAATAACTCTAAAAATAGTGTTGTGAGATTGACTTGAGTGTTTCCTAGTTCACGCAAATGTTCCTTAATGCACACCAAGTTTTACACTCATAGGGGATATAGTAAGGATAATTTAAATTTTATTTAAAAACCCTTTGGATTGATTTGAATTTATTTTTATTATTTGATAACCATCATAATAAAACTATGTTTATGATTATGAGATATTACATTAATAAATGTTTCAATTAATGTTATGTGATTGTCAGTTCCCGATTGTAAAAATTATAAATTCTAGTTTTATTGAAATATCATTAAAATTAAAGGATAATTTCAGTTATGTTTTTTAGATAATTAGAAAAATTCCTTTAAAATTAAACCCATAAATTATGAGTCGAATCTTATTCTCAGTATCCATTTTTTCACCAAGGGAAACCATTTTGGAATAAAAGATGGCATATTTTCAAGACATATCATCAATAATTTTATCTTTAAATTTTTTTACATACCAATAATAAGACACATTAAAAACAATTGAATACATGGGATAATCACAAAAAGCTCATTAATGGACATAATGAAAGAGAATTGTTAGTCCAATGAAGACATGAAAACCCATTTAAAGACCTTTCTTAAAATATTATCAACAGGCATTGGAAAATCAAATAAATTCCTTGGGATATCGTTAACACCTAACTCCAACATTAACCCTTAAAAATGGAATAATCATATGGAAAACATCTATATATATAATCCTAATGAATTGGAGATCTATAATGGAGCGCACCGTTCATATATTTTATATTGGGATGACCCATTTTTCTTGAGCTATATAGGTGGTTTACAATTGTTTTAAGATATATCAGTTTCAAACATATTCTATAATGGGACTCAACACATCGTTTATAATTTCCAAGGATAAAATTATTAAGAAATACCGTAAAAATTATTTTAAACCCACATGTAAAACGATTCCAAATATCAAATACCATTTTCTTGTAAAATCACACTTACAAATAAAAAAAATAACCCTAATAAATTTTTTTTATATAAAAATATTAAACAATTATGAAGGATACATTAAATTAAAATAGTCACATGAAATCATGAAATTATTTTCATTTCACATATATTTATAAACATTCCATGTTATTGAAATTAGAAATCCATTTTTAAAACCCATTGGAAATAGTGAAAAAAATATATTTTTCAATCAATGTGTCCTATAACACTTTTAAATAATTGGGTGAAATTAAAAAATTTAAAATATAAAATATTCATTTACATATATATAAAATTATAATTATGTTTTTTAAAACATTAACTTGAATGATAAATATTTAGAGGAATATATTATTAAATCATTTACAATGACATTTTTTTGTTATAGAGTCCCTTACCTTGACTTCGACTCATCATGTACATTATTTATATATGAAAATAATAAAATATGGTTATTAAATAATTCATAAACATATTAATTTTAAATATTAATTTTATATAACTTTTTATAATTTTATAAAAACTACTTAATTATTGTAGTTCATGTCGGACAATTTGATGACTTTTGGTATATTTGTCCAAAATGAAATTGATGTGTTGTATATGGTCAAATTGGTCATTATTAAATAAAATTATTATAACATTATAATATATGATATTAACTGAATAATAATCATTAAATTAGGTCCTTAATAAATTATAAATTGACCAAATTTTATTATTCATGAGATTAAAGAATGATCAAGTCATGTTGGACACGAGGTAAGGGATCCTACCCCTCTCTTTCTTTTCAAGTACTCTCATTTATGTCATTCCATTTAATCTCATCTTTATTATGATTGGGATGTTATTTTATATTACTCCTACTGTACTTTTTATGTTCATATGATGAGAGACCCCATTTTCTCTCATCAATCCATTTTGGATGTTTTGAGTGGCGCCCTTAGGCTGCCGAATTTTCGTAAGAAATCTAACCTCTCTATTTCTATTTAATTACTCTTCTTTATGTCACTTATTTTATGATCCTCATTGTTATGATGGAGGATGTTATTTTATATTCCTATTTCTGTACAATTTATTGTAAAATTATGAGAGAACCTATTTTATCTCATCAATCCATTTTTTGGATGTTTTAAGTTGCACTGTTAGGCTGCCGAGTTTTCATAAGGGATTTTACATATCACTTTTAGTACCGTGAGATTTATGCAACATTTTCCACCATTTCCATTGAGTGGTGTATGTACGTCCCATTATTATACTCTTTGTGTGATATAATTTCATTTATGGGTATTTATATATTCATTGTATGACCCTTCTTCAATGGGGTGTACGTTTCGAAAGTTACCCAAGACGGTAAGAGAACCTTTCACCCTCCTCTTTTTAAAAGACTTTTTTTGTTATGTATTTTAATTCACATACTATTATGTTGGGATATGTTCTTCTATATCCTTATTGATGTAAATTTTATATCCAAGTGATGAGATACAATTTTTATCTCTCATCAACTCTTTTTCTGAATTATAATGTAACGCTATTAGGCTGTCGAATTTTTGAAAGGGAACTTCATAACCCACTTTTCATTCTTGGGGATAAAATTGTACTCCTTTTATATGTCATTCTATGAATATGTGTGAATATCCTCTGAATTTTTTATACTTAATATTGACTTATATTTGGGGTATTCATTTGTCACACATAATTATTTAATTGATTTATCCTTAATCCAAGGATATCGTCTTTGTAAGGGACATCGTCTCAATATCCTTTCATTGAGGCTTATTTTGTTTTATAGACAAATTTCCTTTATACGGTGTATAAACCCCTTTTACTTTTTGCTTATTCAAAAGGAATTTTTTTATACAAAGTGTTTTACTAAATGAAAAAAAGAAATGTTTTTCTTGTCGTATGTATGAGGAGACAATGACTTCTCTGCCGCCATGACCATTATTTGAGTTTCTGCATCCTCTACAAGCCATAACATTTTTTAATGAAAAATAAATACCACGTTTTACTCTTCTTTTATTTTGGTATTGAAAATGGTTTTCATAATGTTTTTATATCAATGTGTTTTATTGATATCTTGTGATTGAAAAGTGGAAATGTTATGTTTCCTTTATACATGTTTTATGTGATACGATTATGTTATGGTTCTTGAGAATTGTTATGAAGACGGGTGGTTCCTTGATAAACTAAGGGTGGGTGAGCCGGATATAGATCTCCAATTCACTGGGTAATGTGAAGGGGTTAAACGTTAAGGTTTCTCCGAAGAGATTTAGGGAATATACTGTGATGGGTATTCCAAACGTAACACAGAGCGTTACTCCCTACATAAGAATGTTATGAATGCCTCAAGTTACCTTTATGTCTTATGATTTCTGTGATTTATTCCTGATTTGATGAGGTATGTTAAAATGCTTATGTTTTATGAGTAAAGTATGATTTCATACGTGGATTAATGTTTTATTTTCATACTTTTATATCCCTTTCTGAGATTTTTATGCTCATCCCATGTTTTTGAAATGTTTTTCACAGGTCAAGGGAAAAGTGCATGATATGATGATAATGTCAAGGAAGTTTCAAGAAAGAATACATGTTTTATTTTAAATATGTTTTCATTGATGGGAAAAAACAAATACTATCTTTTATGTAACCAGTTTGTTAAATGTGGAATGTAATTCATGATTTATGATCTAATTTTCTAAAACTCTTAACTTGAAAAGATCCTCAATTTGAATTATTCATTGAATTAAATATTAAGTAAGGTTTAAGGTTGGTGCCTTATATTGTTAAAAAAATAAATTAACATGAAATAGTTATCAATATTTATTCCCACCTTAATAACTTATAGGTTATAATTTTCAAATGTAAATAATAATAATTTAATATAGATTCATGTATCATTTTAACCAATTATTGTGTACATCACAAGCTATCAATTATATTGAATTTATTTTCTAAATAAATATATAACAACATCTTGGTTTGTTATATTATCATATAATATTATAGTATTATGTCATATATTCATTCAAATATAATGTTTCTCATTTAAAATATCATGGAATGCCCTCCATAAAAAATTATTTTTCTTCACACTTTATATTTGATCTCAGCATTCAAGGGTATGATATTTGGAAATACCATTTTTTAAAAAACAACATGGTAATGTATATTATAAAATTTATTATTTAAAAAATAAAATGGAAATATGAATGTAATCTTAAATAAAACATAACTACGTTTCCAAATAATAGAACATTTGTGGGAAGTGAAGATATGGACATGTAATAAAAACATAAATAATTTTGGAAGTTAATAGAGATCATTTTTACCAAGATTGTGGGTGATCTTGAGTAGGTTGATAAATACAAAACCATAAATCTTTAATGGGATAAAATACAAATGATTCATCAGAAATAATGGTATTATGATGAGTTTTTTGTTTCGAGATCATTTTTCTATATCTGATGTATTCTTTGATTATCTAAGAATATAATGGAATATACATTCATGATTTTTTAATATTTCATAATCATAATTTTATACATTAAATATTATTTAATAATTTTTACATTATATATTACACCAAGATATGAATATCCAATGATGAGGTTTTAGGCCTAAATAAATAGAATTATCTTTTAATTACTCATAAGATCCATAGAAATATATTTTTATTTCTAAAAATATTTTACAAACATGAAATGGTTTTCATTATTTAACAAATAATTCACTAAATTGTTAAAAATTAAAAAGAACCTCATAGTTCTACTTGATCCATTCAATAAATAGTTATCCTTAAGACATGTCTACAATGTTACTGGAAAAATTCACTGTGAAAAAATATATAAGGAATGGTCATCAATTTCCCTAAACAACAGATAATAGGATTTCCAAAAAAAACATTAAAGTAGATATTAATAACACATAAAAAATAAGTAAAAACAATGATAACCATAAAAATTAATGATTGCAAGAATTCATCAAAAAAGTTAATCTCATATAGTTAAATTAATTCCATAAATAAAGACTTGTTGTAAACTCAAGTAATGATAACATAAACCAACCAATTACTATCCAATTTCAATATAACCAATACTAACCCATGAAAATATATTCATAATTATTATATTATTATAAATTTTATATTATATATTATATTCTAAATATAATAATCATTTTAAAAATATCCAATTTCCACTAAATCAATTTTCCTCAACATTAGAACCATTCATAATTTTCTCTCAAATCCCAAAAGAATTTCATTTCACTATAGTTCCAATAGATTTTCTGATTCTTAAAGTGGGGAAATCATTTAATTTTTACATCTTCAAAAAAATTCAACAATCCATATACAGAAGTGGTTTATTCCACTTCTTCCGTATGGATATTATAATAATGATGATGATCCATAACATCTTATGGGGTGTATTTACATGATTATTGAAAAATTATTTTGTTTATTGTCACTACACAATATAATAGAAGATTTGAACATTAGAAACATAAATATTTACAATTTAATCACAATACTAGTGGTATTTCATTACACAATTTTAGGAAACATCAATTACTTTTATTAAATTTCATGAGTGTGTCCTTCCGTAATAATTACATGGGGAACATCATAATTTCCCTTCTTCCATTAATTTAACATTTTCCATGCAGACCTCTTCTTCAATTTTTCCCTTTTTAAGATATAATACATATATTTTTTTATGTCTAGATATAATTTTAAACTATGTATTCATATAATGGTAATATTTGTGTAAAGTCCCGGATCCAGATGCCACTCAAGGTTCCCCATACCCAGTTGGGCATGTGGCCACAACAGAATTTCCACAAACACCTGAGGATGCTGACTAGAAGTGAGGGCCTATGTATGATAGTGGGGATTTTTATGATCTCATTGGGAGTGTTTAACACAACCAAAATAGAAAAAATACAATAAAGGTGGCAATAATACAAGGAAACAGAAGTAAACAGTGGAAGACTGACAATATAACTACCACATGTAATAGCATTAAAAGGATTATGATTCATGTTAAATGTTCATAGAAAACATCTAAAATATGTCACAATGTAGAAAAACATAATACAAGGACAAAAACTACAAAACAATAAAAACTCAGAGAGATCGCAAGCCATATCTGGGTCTCAATATCTCATACTCCTAAGAAGAAAATCATGTACATAAAGAAGGGTGCTTTCTGTTATTGACACCTACAATAAAATAATATTCTTGGGACTAAAACATTCCCTAAAAAGGGTGTGTGATTAAATCACATTAAACATTCACCCATGTCATGTGCCAATATTTCTTTGAATAGATATAACATGCAATGAACAATAGTGATAGTAGTAAGAAAGGAAGTACGCAAAATTAAATAGTCTTACAAGAACTAATTTCTATTTAAATTGATTTTAAGTTCAATAACAATTAATTTACTTGGAATTATTTAAGTCTTATGATCGATCATAAGCATGAAGATCCTAGAGTAAATATATGCATGATATATGTATCTGTATACCATCCAAACAATTATATAATAATATTAACTCCAAGCCTATTCTTTGTTTGGGTAGAAAGATCATAAGTCATTCCTTTTCAATATTAAAAATAATGTTAATGTCATATCATGACATATCAACACTATCTAATAGAAAACATCCAGGGAATCACTCATTGGATTTTGGGTTCTCTTTCCATTTATATAATATATCTATGAGATCGACAACTACATCTGTGGAACGCTCGTGACATAACATGATAATAACATCTTTCAGTTCATCTATGGTATTTTAACTGGGACCATGGTTCACCCAAGGTATAAGGTGCAATAGTCATATGATTTTAACCATTCATATTAACTTGAGGATATGGATCTCCCATTTCTAATTACCAATAAATCATTTCCCAAATGGATAAACACATATATGTTAAACTATTACATGGATTCAAAATTTATAACACATTTGAGCATATATCACAAATCAGTCAACACATGTAAATTAAAATATTACATGGATCATTATTAATAAACTAATGGGTTCACACCATATAACATGCCTATATTTAATTTAAACCATTATATGGCCTTAACATAACCAATCTCACATGGTCAGGTTCACAATTCGAGAAAAACAATGCAAGCATGCTTAAACAATCATGTGAATAACCCGTGGAAAGGGTGAAACTAACTAATCCCAAACCCTTAATCAAAATAATTATAATTTAACACAATTGGAATTCCAATTAACAAATAAATCCATTTTCAACAACCCCTGAAGGGAGAACAATGAATGCCACATAGGAAACCTAGTCTAAACAGCCATAAATGGTAATCAATGGGAGACACACTAATCTGGAGGCCCTAATTCAAGGTAAAAAACCTACCTCATGAATGGGAACACATTTTCAATTACCTATTCATTGATTGGAAAAACCACCGTCCAATTATCAATTATGGAGAAAACCTCAATTGGGCATGTGACACTCCAAAAAAATATATTCATCTTGAAAATTCACTAATGGAACAATACCACCTACCTCGTGGTTGTGTGACTCTCCTATTTCGGTGTCGGGCTCTAATTTTACCTAGAACTAATTAAATCTACAAAACGAGCATAAATGATCTAGCTTGGATATAATAAAACATGAAGAATAGATTAAGAATAATTGAGAACTCGCTGAGGGGATTCCAACACATCTGATGGTGTTCAAATATGAGTTCATAAAAAGATTCAAGAGAGAAAAAAACCTCTGGCATTACTATTATGAACACCCAGGAACATGGTACTGTCCTTCTAAAGAAAATGAGGCTACTATCCATTATAGATAAAAAATAATGTTTGTGTTGTGTACATTAAAATAAACTACTTGTATATGCTATATATTTTTTTCTACCAACATCCACCTCCACGTAATAAATGAATCATTCTGACATCCATACAGGGCCTATACTAGTATTACATGGCGTATAACCCATAGTCACATTGTTCAATAGTCTTGTATCTAGTATTTCTCATGCTTTTATCTTATTTCTCTGGTAAAAACAAAAAAATATATATCCTAGATTTAAAGGAAAAATTGGGATCTTTTATTATGGGATAATATTTCCCTTTGAAGGATTGGATAAAGCCCAACAATGAAATCATCATTCTTACTATTTAGATTATGTTCATTAATATGATTCTCATTCCTTCAACTATAATCCATATCTAAATAATAAAAAACACTAGATTAGATAATATTCCTATGAAATAAAATTTATGATCCCAATTATAGTAAAACACTATATTATAGAGAGTTTTTTAAAGGAAACACTATGTTTGATAACATACATGATATGTAACATCGAGCTTAAGTGAATGAATAAATATTATAATTTTAATATTAACATTATAACCTAGATATTTAAATGGTGGGTAGAAATAGTGTTTCCTGAATTATAAAAAATACATTTTACACATCGTTATATTATTCATTCAACAAATTATTATAAGTTATTGTAAAACCTTTTTAAAATAATAGTAAATGTTTTTCAGAAAACCATTTAAATGTAACCAAGTTTGTTTTAAAAGATAAAAAAAGTAATAGTTTTATGATTTTATTAATTAAATATGTTGATAAAATATTAAATATAATTTTTAAAATATATCTTATCTATTTATATGGACATGATATAATAAGAAATCTTATTTTACAAATAAACGAATCCTTTTTCTAAATAGGAATTTTGACGCCTTTTGATTGTATACTAATTATAAATTTAGTTTTTCAAAATATTGTAAATTCACATTGAAAAAATAAACAACCTCATTTGTTTGAAATAGGAAATTTTAATTTTGATGATTTTTTTTATATTTTTAAAAGGTTTCATGTTTTGACGAATAGTTATAAAACGTTTCATTTTAATTGAAAATCACTTTTTCATCAAATTTATTTATAATGTTTAAATGTATTTTTAATTTGATTGAATGAAAAATATGATCAATATTTTACCATATAAGTCAATGAAGTTCGTTTTAAAAAAATTCATATTAATCTTTGATATAAAAACATTTCAATGTTTTGATTTTTTTTTCATTAAAACTCATTTTCTCATTCGATCAAGGGGAATAATATTAAATTACTTTTTGTAATTTTTTTATTCTAAATTTACAAAAAAAGGATTCCATATTCAGAGTAAAATTATATAAATTTTTTGAATAGTGTATTTTTATTTTTTTGAAAATATGAATAGTAAGACTAGTAATTTTTCCCTTCAACATGCTTATTTGTAAATCAGCTAATTAAGGGTAAAAATTATATTCTAAATATTATAAAATTAACCTATCAGTTATCCTAATTTTATTGAATGAGTTTTCTTCGTCCCTAAAAAAATTCAGTTATGAGACTATTATGAACATTTGAATGAGAATAAAGCCTTCATAATATTATATTAAAATGAATTTCCATTTTGTTAAACATTTGTTTTTAACAAGGAAAATATTTTTAATATGAATTTATATAGGAGATATGTTCTATTATAAATTTAATTAATAATATAAAATATTTATCTATATCAAGGTAATTTGTTATTTTTATAATATAATTAAATTAATGTGTGACAAAACAATGATGTAATAATTGATTAATTAATAAAAGAATCAAACAACTAATATTAATTATATTAAAATAAATATAATTTTATATAATTAATTTGACCCACTGATTTTATCATTTTATTTGACATGTTACTTATGATATAAATTGTTTTGTTAGATATCATTTATTTTTTATATTTCTGAAAATTCAAGTTACTAACACTGTAAAAATTTACATTAATGATATTTTAGGATAAATAATTTTTTTAATGACCTAATGTTTATAAAAATACCAATTTCATCCCAAATAATGATAGATTTAATAACATATTATCAATGACTCATTTTACGTTTATTTGGAATATTATTTTAACTATATTATTGTATAAATAAGTAAATACTAATTGTCACAGTATGATTTAACCGTGTTGAATAAGGGTTAAATACAATAGAAAAAGATAAAAAAAATAGTAAACAATCATCTAATAATCGTTTAATAAATTTTACACAACCTAAAATCATTCTATATTATAACTAAAATAGTTTTTTTGAAGTTATGAAATGGAAATTAATTTATATTCATTTAATTTTTTGAAGAATTACAAGGGTGATGTTGGCCTCCCCAATGAAGGGTACCCTTTTTATCATTTATTAACACATAAAAAATTATTTTCATCATCCAATATCATCCCAAAAACCATATTATAATCCCTTCCCTGCATTCTAGAGCTCTTGCATAATTCATAACACCATCCATCCAATGCCCCGAAGGCCTTCATTTTGTTATTGATTTTTGATAATCAACCGTTCAAGGGGTGAGTTGGAACCCTTATATGCCCCGTAGGAATATGTATTACATGGTCCATAGGCCTTAGAGGAATTCATTTTCCATTAGGCTTCAAACATTACATAAAACTGAGACTAACTACTAGGAACTGCTTCTCCCCAGCATCTTAATCGTGAAATCAGATCTCCACCTTCATATGGTTGTTCGAGTAGGAAATCTTGTGCATACATAGGCTTTTCCTGATTGAAGGTGCCATAACCTCTCATTCTTTCAGCTTGTTTTTCTTCAGCTGTGGTGAAAGCCCCTTTCTCATCCTCATAGTAGAGCTTGTTCCTTGTAGGTTATCCAGTTTTCATCTCCACTAAAGGTGGACCCAAGGCCTTCAGGTGGCCCAATGGCCTTACTGACCCGAAGGAATGGGTGGCCTGAAGGCATTAAAGGACTCGGGGACCAAATCGGTGGCCCAAAGGCCCAAACGTGGGCATATTCATGGCTGCTATAGTTCCAAACAGTACCTACTACTGATCTCTCTATAGTACCTGCTACAGTACTACACAGTTCCGGCTATACTACTGCTACGGTACCCCAAAAATAATTTCCTCGCCTGGATTTGATCCCGGGTCTCCCGGATACAAGTACAACGCCCTTTCCAACTGTTCTAAGGATCATGTGCATAATTCATAACACCCACCTTATATGCATTACCTTTTTAATCAAAGGATACTGTCCAAAGAAAATGTATCATTTTTAATTAAAATTTTTTATTTTGTTTCTTCTTCAACCTCCTTAAAATATTAATAAAAATTGATGAAATAATAAATCCAGTATGTTAAACATAATTATATTTATTTATGTTAATATAATAACCTATTTCCATATCATATTCCTTCAAATGGTTAAAATATTATTCATTCGTGCGTACATGTGAACTATCACCTTCTCGAACAACCATGTGAAGCTGGAGATCTGATTTTACGATTAAGATGTTGGGGAGGAGAAGTTCCTAGTAGTTAGTCTCATTTGTATGTAATGTTTAAATCCTACAAGAAAATGAATTCCTCTAAGGCCTATGTTCCATGTAATACATATGCCTACGGGGCATATAAGGGTTCCAACTCACCCCTTGAATGGTTGATTATCAAAAATCAATAAAAAAATGAACGCCTTCGGGGCATTGGATGGATGGTGTTATGAATTATGTAAGAGCTCTAGAATGCAGGGAAGGGATTATAATATGGCTTTTGGGATGATATTGGATGATGAAAATAATTTTTATGTGTTAATAAATGATAATGAAGGGTACCCTTCATTAGGGAGGCCATCATCACCATTGGAATTCTTCAAAAAATTAAATGAATATAAATTAATTTCCATTTAATAACTTCAAAAAACTATTTTTGTTCTAATATAGTATGATTTTAGGTTGTGTAAAATTTATTCAATGATTATTAGATGATTTTTGACTGTTTTTTAATCTTTATCTATTGTATTTAACCCTTATTCATCACGGTTAACTCATACTGTGACAATTAGTATTTACTTATTTATACAATAATATAGCTAAAATAAAATTCCAAATAAACATAAAATGAGTCATTGATAAAATCTTATTACATTTATCATTATTTGGGATAAAATTGGTATTTTTATAAACATTATGTCATTAAAAAAATAATTTTTCATAAAATATCATTAATGTCAATTTTCACAGTGTTAGTTACTTGAATTTTCAGAAATATCAAAAATAAATGATATCTAACAAAACAATTTATATCATAAATAACATGTCAAATAAAATGATAAAATCAGTGGGTCAAATTAATTATATAAAATTATATTTATTTTAATATAATTAATATTAGTTGTTTGATTCTTTTATTAATTAATAAATTATTACATCATTGTTTTGTCACACATTAATTTAATTATATTACCAAAACAACAAATTACCTTGATATAGATAAATATTTTATATTATTAATTAAATTTATAATAGAACATATCTCCTATATAAATTCATATTAAAAATATTTTCCTTGTTAAAAACAAATGCTTTGCAAAATTGACATTCATTTTAATATAACATTATGAAGGATTTATTTTCATTCAAAAGTTCATAAATAGTCTCATAACTGATTTTTTTAGGGACGATGAAAACTCATTCAATAAAATTAGGGTAACAGATAGAATAATTTTATAATATTTAGAACATTATTTTTACCCTTAACTAAATGATTTACCATTATTCATGTTAAAGAGAAAAATTACTAGTGTTACTATTCATATTTTCTAGAAAAAAAAACTACTCACACAATTTATATAATTTTATTCTGAATATGAAATCCTTTTTTTTAATTTAAAATAAAAAAATTTACAAAAATTAATTTAATATTTATCCTCTTGATCTAATGAGAAAATTAGTTTTAAAGTAAAAAAATTGAAAACATGGAAATGTTTTTATTACAAAGATTAATGTGAATTTTTTTTAAAATGAAATTCATTGAATTATATGGTAAAATATTGATCAAATTTTTCATTCAAACAAATCAAAAATACATTTAATCTTTATAAAGAAATTTGATGAAAAAGTTATTTTAAATTAAAATGAAACGTTTTATAACTATTCATCAAAACATGAATCTTATTAAAAATATACACAAAATTCATCAAAATTAAAATTTCATATTTCAAACAAATGTCGTTGTTTATTTTTTCAATGTGAATTTACAAAATTTTGGAACACTAGATTTAAAATTTGTATACAATCCAAAGGAGTCAAAATGCCTATTTAGAAAAAGGATTCGTTTATTTGTAAAAATTCATTTATTATTATATCATTTTATAAAAATTGATAAGATAAATTTTAAAAATTCTATTTGATATTTTATCAATATATTTAATTAATAAAATCAGAAAACTATTACTTTTTTATTTATCTTTTAAAACAAACTTGGTCACATGTAAATAGTTTTATGAAAAAAATTTCGTATTAATTTAAAAAGGGTTTTACAATAACATATAGTAATTTGTTGAATGAATAATATACTGATGTGTAAAATGTATTTTTATAATTCATGAAATACTATTTCTACCCACCATTTTAATATCTATGTTATAATGTTGTCATTTAAATTATAATATTTATTTATTCACTTATGCTCGATGTAACATATCATGTATGTTATCAAACATAGTGTTTCCTTTAAAAAACTCGCTATATTAGAGTATTTTACTATAATTGGGATCATAAATTTTATTTCATAAGAATATTATCTAATCTAGTGTTTTTTATTATTTTTATATGGCTTATAGTTGAAGTAATGAGAACCATATTAGTGAAAATAATCTAAATAGTAAGAATGATGATTTCATTGTTGGGCCTAATCCAATCATTCGAATGAAAATATTATCCCATAATAAAAGAACCCTATTTTTCCTTTAAACCCAAGATATATATATTTTTGTTTTTACCTGAGAAATAAGATAAAATCATGAGAAATACCATATGTAAGAATATTACACAATGTGACTTGGGGTTACACGCCATGTAATCCCAGTATAGGCCCTGTATGGATGTTGTAATGATTCATTTATTACGTGGAGGTGGATGTTAGTAGAAAAAAAGATATAGCATATAAAAGTATTTTATATTAATGTAAACAACATAAACATTATTTTTTATCTATAATGGATAGTAGCCACATTTTCTTTAGAAGGACAGTACCATGTTCCTGGGTGTTCATAATAGTAATTCCAGAGGTTTATTTTTTCTCGAATCATCTTATGAACTCATATTTGAACACCATCAGATGTGTTAGAATCCCCTCAGCGAGTTCTCAATTATTCTTAATCATTTCTTCATGTTTTATTCTCTCGACCTAGTTATCAAGAGAGAGAATTTATGATCATTTTATAGATTTAATTTTTTCTAGGTTAAATTAGAGGCGGACAGCAAAATAGGAGAGTCGCATAACCACGAGTTAGGTGGTATTGTTCCATTAGTGAATTTTCAAGATGAATATATTTTTTTGGAGTGTCACATGCCCAATTGTGGTTTTCTCCATAATTGATAATTGGATGGTGGTTTTTCCAATCAATGTATAGGTAATTGAAAATGTGTTCCCATTCATGAGGTAGGTTTTTTTACATTTAATTAGGGCCTCCAGATTAGTGTGTATCCCATTGATTACCATTTATGGCTGTTTAGACTAGGTTTCCTATGAGGCATGCATGGTTCTCCATTAATGGGTTGTTGAAATTGTATTTCGTTGTTAATTGGAATTCCAATTGTGTTAAATTATAATTATGTTGTTTAAGTGTTTGGGATTAGTGATTTTCCCCTTTTCCGCAGGTTATTCCTATGATTGTTTAAGCATTCATGCATTGTTTTTCTCGAATTTTGAACCTGACCATGTGAGATTGGTTATGTTAAGGCCATATAATGATTTAAATTAAATATAGTACTGTTATATGGTGTGACCCCATTAGTTTATTAATAATGAGCCATGTAATATTTTAATTTACATGTATTGACTGATTTGTGATATATTCTCAAATGAGTTATAAATTTTGAATCCATGTATTAGTTTAACATACATGTGTTTATCCTTTTGGGAAATGATAGATTGGTAATTATAAATTGGAGATCCATATCCTAAAGTTAATAGGAATGGTTAAAATCATATGACTTTTTCACCTTATACCTTGGGTGAACCATGGTCCCAGTTAAAATACCATAAATGAACTAAAATATGGTATTATCATGTTATGTCAAGTGCAATCCACAGATTTAGTGTTCGAGCTCATAAATACATTATATAAATGGAAAGAGAACCCAAAATCCAATGATAAATTCCATGGACATTTTCTATTAGAATGTGTTGATATGTCATGAGAAAACATTAACATTAATTTTAATATTAAAATGGAATGACTTATGATGTGTCTACCCACAAAAAGAATAGGCTTGGAGTTAGTATTATTATATAATTGTTTGGATGGTATATAGCAAC
This sequence comes from Viscum album, assembly GCA_963277665.1. Classification (NCBI taxonomy): domain Eukaryota; kingdom Viridiplantae; phylum Streptophyta; class Magnoliopsida; order Santalales; family Viscaceae; genus Viscum; species Viscum album. The sequence continues at coordinate 56,367 of CAUJRU010002610.1, forward strand.
ATCTATCATGCATACATTTACTTTGGGATCTTCATGCTTATCAACGATCATAAGACTTATATAATTCAAAGTAATTTAATTTTTATTGAACTTCAAATCAATGTAAATAGAAATTAGTGCTTGTAGGACTATTATATTTTGCGTACTTCCTTACTTACTACTATCACTATTATTCATTGAATGTTATATCTATTCAATGAAATATTGGCACATGACATGGGTGAATGTTTAATGTGATTTAATCGCACACCCTTTTTAGGGCATGTTTTAGTCCCAAGAATATTATATTATTGTAGGTGTCATAGGGGAAACCACCCTTCTCTATGTACATGATTTTTTTCATAGGAGTATGAGAGAATGAGACCCAGATAAGGGTTGCGATGCCTCTAAGTTTTTTTGTTTTTTAGTTTTGGTCCTTGTATTATTTTTTTCTACAGTGTGACCTATTTTAGATGTTTTTTATTAACATTTAACATAGAATCATAATCCTTTTTATGCTATTACATGTGGTAGTTATATTTTCAGTCTTCCACTGTCTACTTTTGTTTCCTTGTATTATTGCCTCCTCTATTGTATTGTTTCTGTTTTGGTTGTGTTAAAAACTCCCAATGAGATCATAATTTCCCCACTATCATACATAGGCACTCGCTTCTAGTCGGCATCCTCAGGTGTTTGGGGAAATTCTGTTGAGGCCACATGGCCAACTGGGTATGGGGAACCTTGAGTGGCATCTGGATCTGGGACGTTACAAAAATATTACCATTATATGAGTATATAGGGTCAAATTATATCAAGACATAAAAAATTATATATGTATTATATCTTAAAAGGGAAAAAATTTAAGAAGAGTACAGTAGAGAAAATGTTAAATTAATGGAATAATGGAAATTATGATGTTCCCAATGTAATTATTACAGAAGGACACACTCATGAAATTTAATAAAAGTAATTGATGTTTCCCAAAATTGTGTAATGAAATAGCACTGAGATTTTGATTAAATTGTAAATATTTATGTTTCTAATGTTCAAAGCTTCTACTATAATGTTTAATGAAAATAAACACAATAATTTTTCAAGAATCATATTAATACACCCCATAAGATGTTATGGTATCATCATCATTATTATAATATCTGTATGGAGGAAGTGGAATAAAGCACTTGTGTATATAGATTGATGAATTTTTTTGATGATTTAATTATTGAATGATTTCTCCACTTTAAGAATCATAAAATCTATTCGAACTATAGTGAAATGAAAATTCTTTTTGGATTTGATAGAAAATGATGAATGGTTCTAATGTTGAGGAAAATTGATTTAGTGGAAATTAAATATTTTTAAAATGATTATTATTTTTAGAATATAATATATAATATAAAATTTAGAATAATATAATAATTATGAATATCTGTTCATGGGGTAGTATTGGTTAGATTGAAATTGGATAGTAATTGGTTGGATTATTTTATCATTACTTGAGTTTACAAAAATTCTTGGTTTATGGAATTAATTTAACAATATGAGATTTCGTTTTTTTAAGAATTCATGAAATTATTATTTTTTATGGTTATCATTGTGTTTACTTATTTTTTATGTGTTATTAATATCTACTTTAATGTTTTTTTTGGATATCCTATTTTCTCTTGTTTAGGGAAATTTATGACCATTCCTTATATATTTTTGAACATGGAATTTTTTCAGTAACATTTTAAACATGTCTTAAGTATAATTATTTATTAAATGGATCATGTAGAACTATGAGGTTATTTTTAATTTTTATTAATTTAGTGAATTATATGATAAATAATGAAAACCATTGCATGTTTGTAAAATATTTTGAGAAATAGAAATATATTTCTATGTATCTTATGAGTAATTAAATGATAATTCTATTTATTTAGGCCTAAAACCTCATCATTGGATATTCATATCATGGTGTAAGAGATAAAGTAAAAATTATAGAATTATATGTAATGTATAAAGTTATGATTATGAAATATTAAAATATCATCAATGTATATTTCATTATATTCTTAGATAATAAAAGAATACATCATATATAGAAAAATGATCTCGAAAAAAAACTCATCATAATACCATTATTTCCGATGAATCTTTTGTATTTTATCCCATTACATATTTATGATTTTTATTTATTAACCTACTCAAGATCACCCACAATATTGTGAAAAATAATCTCTATTAACTTCCACAATTATTTATGTTTTTATTACGTGTCCATATCTTCACTTCCCACAAATGTTCTATTATTTTGAAACCTAGTTATGTTTTATTTAAGTTTAAATTCATATTTCCATTTCATTTTTTAAATAATAAATTTTATTATCTACATTACCATGTGGTTTTTTCAAAAATGGTCTTTCCAAATATCGTACCCTTGATTGATGAGATAAAATATAATGTGCAAAGAAAAAGAATTATTTATGGTGGGGATTCCATGATATTTTAAATGAGAAACATTATATTTGAATGAATATATGACATAATACTATAATATTATATGATAATATAACAAACCAAGATGTTGTGATATAATTATTTTTAAAATAAATTCAATATAATTGATATCTTGTGATGTACACAATAAGTGGTTGAAATGAAACATGAATCTATATTAAATTCTTATTATTTACACGTGAAAATTATAACCTAGATGTTATTAAGGTGGGAATAAATATTTATAACTATTTCATGATAATTTTTTGGTTTAAAAATATAAGGCCCCGGCCTTAAACCTTACTTAATATTGAGTTAAATGAATAATTCACATTGAAGATCTTTTCAGGATTAGAGTTTTAGAGAATTAGATCGTAAATCATGAATTAGATTCCACATTTAAACAAAGTGGTTACATAAAATATAGTATTCATTTTTTCCCATCAATGGAAACGTATTTAAAATAAAACAATGATTCTTTCTTGACACTTCCTTGACACTATCATCAAATCATGCACCTTTCCCTTGACCTGTGAAAAACATTTCAAAAACTTGGGATGAGCATAAAAAACTCAGTAAGGGATATAAAAGTATGAAAATAAAACATTAGTCCATGTATGAAATCATACTTTACTCCTAAAACATAAACATTTTAACATACCTCATCAAATCATGAATAAATCATAGAAATCATAAGACATAAAGGTAACCTGAGACATTCATAACATTCTTACGTTGGGAGTAACCCTCTTGATTACGTTTGGAATACCCATCACAATATATTCCCTAAATCTCTTTGGAGAAAACTTAATGTTTAACCCCTTCATGATACCCAATGAATTGGAGAGATATATCGGGCTCACCCGCCCTTAGTTTATCACAGAACCACCCATCTTTATAACAATTCCCAAGAACCATAACATAATCATATCACATAAAACATGTATAAAGGAAATATAACATTTCCACTTTTCAATAACAAGATATCAATAAAACACATTGATATAAAAAAATTATGATAACCATTTTCAATACCAAAATAAAAGACGAGTAAAACATTGTATTTATTTTTCATTCAAAAAATGTTATGGCTTGTAGAGGAAGCCGAAACTCAAATAATGGTAAAGGCGGCGGAGAAGTCATTGTCTTCACATACCGAGGATAAGAAAAACATTCCATTTTGTCATTTAGTAAAACGATTCATATAAAAAGATTCTTTTTTAATAAACTAAACGTCAAAGGGGTTTATAGACCGTATAAATTAAATTTGTGTATAAAACAAAATATGCCTCAATGAAAGGAGATTGAGATGATGTCCCTTACAAAGATGGTATCCTTGGATTAAGGATAAACCAATTAAATAATTATGTGTGACAAATGAATACACCAAATATAAGTGGATATTAAGTGTAAAAAAATCATATAATATTCACACATATTTATAGAATGACATTTACATGGAGTACAAGTTTATCCCCAAGAATCAAAATTGGGTTAAGAAGTTTCTTTGCAAAAATTCGACAGCCTAACGGCGTCACTTCAAAATTCCTAAAAAGAGTTGATGAGAGATAAAAAGGGTATCTCATCACTTGGACATAAAATTTACATCAATAAGGACATATTAGAACATATCACAACATAATAGTATGTGAATTAAAATACATAACAAAAGAAGTCTTTTAAAAAGAGGAGGGTGAAAGGTTACCTTACCGACTTGGGTAACTTTCGAAACATACACCCCATTGAAAAAGGGTCATAAAATTAATATGTAAATACCCATAAATGAAATTATATTATAAAAAGATTATTATAATGGGACGTGCATACAACACTCAATGGAAATGGTGGAAAATGTAGCATAAATCTCATGGGACTATAAGTGAGATGAAAAATCCCTTACGAAAACACGACAGCCTAACAACGCCACTTAAAACTTCCAAAAATAGATTGATGAGATCAAATAGGGTCTCTCATCATATTAAAATAAAATTTATAGCATGAGGAATATAAAATAATTTCCCACATCAAAAAAATAGGATCTTAAACTAAGTGACATAAAGAAGACCACTTAAAATGAAAGAGAGAGGTTATATTTCTTACAAAAATTCGGCAGCCTAACGACGCCACTCAAAGCATACAAAATGGATTGATGAGAGAAAATAGGGTCTCTCATCATATTAACATAAAAAAGTATAGTAGGAGTAATATAAAAGAACATCCCCATCATAATGAAGATGAGATTAAAAGGAATGACATAAAAGAGTGTACTTAAAAAGAAAGAGAGGGGTAGGATCCCTTACCTCGTGTCCGACATGACCCGATCGTTCTTTAATCTCCTTAATAATAAAATTTGGTCAATTTATAATTTCATAAGGTACTACATTAAAGATTATTATTCTGTTAATATCACATATTATAATGTTATAATAATTGGTTAATAAAGTGAGTTCATATCAGACGTTTTTGTCGATGTTCGGTACATGAGTAAAAATCGAACATGTTGGAAAGGAATTTTCCATGTAGTTATAGGTACATCATATACATAATATTATTTATGTTTTAAATTTCATATATATCTATTATATATTCATTTTATATTATTCCATATCATTTTGAGATAAAAAATTAAAAGCATCGTTCATGGAGACGGTAGGCCGTACGTACGCATGAACGCAACTTTCATTTTTTCATATTAATGGAATTAAAAAAAATGAGAGAGATATATATTATAATTCCAGAATTATATCCATAATTTAGATGTAATATATTACATATATAACCATTATATATATGTACTTATAATAGTACATTCCATTTGGAGATAAGAAATGAAATGTACCGTTCATGGAGACGGTAAGCCGTACGTACGCATGAACACTACTTTCATTTATTATTATTTTAGTTTCCAATGGAAGTAAATAATAATTATATAATGGTATATTATAATTCCAGTAGGATATCATATGTAATATAGTTAATTCCATCCTTTATATGTCCCACATATGGCATTAACGAATCCAATCACTTTGAGGGGGCGATAGTTCGCACTTCCTAAAATGAAGATATCACATTTACCCATAATGGAAACCGTAAAGGAATGCCATAAATGAAAAATACATAATCTTAAGAAAACCATAAACATATTATATATCATATATAAATATAGTGTCATCTTAATGGCCACCTTTTAAGGTGTTAAAATAATATTGAATAATCATCGTTTCGTGAGGCAGTAATTCTCCATCCACAGAAACAGTATGTTCTTTAACCATTTGACGGAGGTGTGTGAAATTGTAGATTGAATAATTCTTATAAAAACATCCTAGTATATTTAGGATACTAGTTGTTTTAAAAAATATTAATAAAAAGAGTTTAGGGGTTTGGAGAAGAAAAATAAAACAAAAGAACACAAGGGAAGACATTACCTTTAAATCGGGTAACTCTCTTTTATTTGAGCACAAAGGCTTCCTTGGAAAGGATTGTGCCCAATGTGAGGCTTCAATGATGAGGATAGCGATGGGGAGAGATGAAATGGGCAGGTTTTGTCCGAGCCAAAGGCTTGAGAAGCATGTTTAATGTGGTAGAGGTGAGGGCTTTTTATAAGAGGAGAGGAGGGGCACTCTTGAAAAGTTATAAAATATTACTTTATTATTAAATGATTTTTGAATTTAAAATGTACAAAAAGGATATATTTTGAGGATAAGGTGATAAGGTTTCTAAATACACCAATAAAATAGGTTTGTGACATGTTTAAGACTTATATTTCACCATATCTTCTCATTTTATTTAAATCATTCATTTATGGGGTAATCACTGCATCATCACGGTGTTACAAATAAATTAATTTATTTAAGGTCTAAAGATTATAAAATAACTATCATGATTTTGGAAATCATTATAGATTTATAATTAATATTTATAGTCAAAACTATGACTTGTATAACCCCATCTAAAAATTGTTTTAGTAAAACAACACATGTTTGTGACATTTTAATTTTAATTTAAAAAAGGTATTAATGTCATTTTCCAACCAAAGTGGCTCCATGGGGTCCCCAAGATGACCCATGGATTATCTGGATCGGAAATGACTCATCAATTAGGTTATGACATGTGTCTAGGTAAATTAATATTATTAAAACATTATTTTTACCTTAAACTACACTAATTATCTCTAATCACGATTAAAACTTAAAAGTTACTATTCACCAAAAAAAATATTTTAATCCCATTGAACCACATTTTACTTCTTAATGACAACCATGTATGTTGGATTTTTGAAATTCACAACACATAGGTGGTAAAATTTCATTTAAACGAAAAATCAGTTTTTTAAGTACCACATAGTGGTTTTACTATTCATCAAAAATTGAAGTTTTCCAGAAAAATACCAAAAACTCACACTAAGATATTTTTTATATTCTGAATTCAAAAATGATGTCTATTTTACAAAATTCAAAACATATATGTTACATTAATTAATTTAATAATTAATTTCTGCTGTCAAAGAAAATAGTGTGTTTTTATGAAACAATAAGTATCAAATGATTGTCCCTAGTTTAAGTCCAATTTCAAGATGAAATTAATTCCAACGAAAAATATTGGATTAAATGGTAAAATTATATTCTAATTTCACTTTAAAATAAATTAAAAACATAATCTAATCATATAAATAAATTAGATTAAAAATAGGTTTTGAATTAAAATAAAACATTTTTCACTATTCATTAAAAAAATGAACTTTATCATAAAAATACCAAAAATTAACACAAAGTAAATTTTGATGTCCCGATTCTAAAGAAGAATTTTATTTTGTCAAATATAACACATAAAATTGTCAAAAAGTGTATTTAAAAGAGTTTATTCATCAAAAGGCGGTTAATCGACCTTTTAAAGAATATAAGAATGTTTACGGCTAAAATTGGATTCATTCTCATTTTTAATCCTCTAACATTTATTGTAAAAAGTAAAAATATTTGTCAAACATATATAATCATTTTGTATTTAGTTCTGTTCATTCCCACTGTTACAACGGCTAGGCGTTAACTACAATTTAAAATAATATTATTTTATTATTAGAGTGCAATATAAGATTCCCATGAAACTCGTTGTTGCGTATTGGGTACGCCATCGAGCATACCATCCCCTTTAAAGTAATATTAATATTTTATTCACAAATATGGATAAATATGAAAATTTCATATTCTTTATTTACCTGGGGTGTTACATCCTTCCCTCCTTTTGGGAATTACGTCCTCGCAATTTTAAAATTGGGCTTGGAATCTTCATTGAAAATCCCACATCAGAACAAGAGTCAGTAAAACAATCACTTTAAAATAAAGAAAGATAAGAATAAAGGTCACCCAAGTTAACCCATACTAGGATTCCTTGTAGGAAAACATGGATATGGAGGAAATAACAAAGGGTCATGTTCTAAGGGACAGTGATAGTAAACCTGTCTAAGAGAAAGTTAACCATAAGAAAATCCCAAACTTGTGATGGGTTAAACAGTATTCGATTCCCCAGTAAGAAAAGTTAACATGCAACATTTTTGTTTTAAGTTACTCTTCATTGAGGAATTTATTTTTGAGCTTAACTAAATCATAATGAACCATAATTACTTTTCACATATACTTTAAAATTTTACTAAATTCCTTAATCAAACTCATATTTTCTCCAAAAGACGAGTATTTATGAAGACATGTTCGCATTAAGAGTACTATAATAAACTTCTTCAGAATCTCCTAATACAAAACAGATAACTTTAAATTTCCCATGACTTTAGACAAAATCCAAAACCAAAATTGTTAGTATAAGATCAGATAATCCACAAAAGTATAATCCTTTATAAAAAGAAAATTTATTCTTAATCTCCAAAATTTGTTCATAAAAAACCCAAAGTTCAACGAAGACCATTCGATAAACAACTATCCATAAAATTATTCAATGTAAACCAAACTAAGATTGAAACCCAATTTTTTTAAGGATTTAATAACATAGTCCTCCAAGGTACTAATTAACATTTATCTCCAAATAACATCAGTTGCTCTTAAATTCTCATATTGAAAAGTAATTAACCTAATCACATATCCTCGAGGATAGGTTAATCATTTCCATAGATAACCCAAAATAAACTTACTCTTGATTCCTAAAATCATCTAACTAAAAAGAATTAGTCAAACTAATGAGGTACTTCACGTAGACCAGTGGTAGGCGATAAATACCAGTCTCACATTGGTTGTGGGTTCCATTCCCACAGCTTTGTCCGACTCGACGGGTTGTCACACGGTCTGTGTGATGTCCTTTTTCCAAAACTATATAATTCATAAAACATTCCCCAAAACGAGATAAAATATTCAAAAATAATCATAACATATTTTAACCTCAATTTTATCTCATGCATTTCATTTTCCATCATAATATATAATAACCCATAATTACCTCAAAAGTAAGGATCATATAAACCCTAATGGTTACCATTATAATTATTACCTGAACTTCCACATGGATTGGTCATCTCATCCATGATGCATTACAGAACATACCAAGGTACAAGTGGTTTATCATGACTCCTTAATAGTTGGTTTAGAACAACCACGAGTTTCCCTATTGAATCACCCATTTCATCCAATCTCTTAATCAGAGAACCACCACAGTTTCATTCAAACCTATTGTCACATTGGTGCCTGCTAGATCCATTCATTCACTAAAAACAGAAATTTCAGTGTGAGTATATCAACAGAACCATCATGTACTAATGAGGAAGATAAACACTAAGATATACCTACTCATTCACTTTATCTAAAACTAATACTCTTTCTAAAATCCTAACCATTATGGTAATGTCAATTGTGCCTAGAGAATACCCTAACCTCTAAAGTTATCTAAACCGACCTCTGATACCAACTATAAGGCCCCAGCCTTAAACCTTACTTAATAATGAATTAAATAAATAATTGACATTGAGGCTCTTTTCAAGTTTAGAGTTTTAGAGAATTAGATCATAAATCATGAATTACATTCCACATTTAAACAAAGTGGTTACATAAAATATATTATTCGTTTTTCCCATCAAAGGAAACATATTTAAAATAAAACATGGATTCTTTCTTGACACTTCGTTGACACTATCATCATATCATACACCTTTCCCTTGACATGTGAAAAATATTTCAAAAACATGGGATGAGCATAAAAAGCTCAGCAAGGGATATAAAAGTATGAAAAGAAAGCATTAGTCCATGTATGAAATCATTCTTTACTCATAAAACATAATAATTTTATCATACCTCATCAAAACATGAATAAATCATAGAAATCATAAGTCATAAAGGTGACTTGAGGCATTCATAACATTCTTACATAGGGAGTAACCCTCTTGGTTACATTTGGAATACCCATCACAGTATATTCCCTAAATCTCTTCGGATAAACCGTAACGTTTAACCCCTTCGAGTTACCCAATGCATTGGAGAGATATATCTAGATCACCCTCCCTTATTTTATCATGGAACCACCCGTCTTCATAATAATGCCCATGAACCATAACATAATCTTATCACATAAAACATGTATAAAGGAAACATAACATTTCCACTTTTCAATCACAAGATATCAATAAAACACATTGATATAAAAACATTATGAAATCCATTTTCAATACCTAAATAAAAGAAGTGTAAAATAGGGTATTTATTTTTCATTCAAAAACGTTATGGATTGTAGAGGAAGCCGAAACTCAAATAATGTTCACGGCGGTGGATAAGTCATTGTCACCACATACGTAAGACAAGAAAAACATTTCTTTTTGTTGTTTAGTAAAACACTTCGTATAAAAATATTAATTTTGAATAAATGAAAAGTCAAAGGGGTTTATACACCATATAAATGAAATTTGTGTATAAGATAAAATTTGCCTCAATGAAAGGAGATTGAGACGATGTCCCTTACAAAGACGGTATCCTTTGATTAAGGATAAATCAATTACATAATTATGTGTGACTAACGAATACAACAAATATAAGTGGATATTAAGTGTAAAAAATAATAGGAAATTCACACATCTTCATATAACTACATATAAAAGGAGTACATGTTTATCCCCAAGAATCAAAATTGGGTTAAGAAGTTCCCTTGCAAAAATTCGACAGCCTAATGCTGTCATTTCAAAATTCAGAAAAAGAGTTTCTGAGAGGTAAAAAGGTTATCTCATCACTTGGACATAAAATTTACATCAATAAGGATATATAAGAACATCTCCCAACATAATAGTATATTAATTATAAGACATAACAAAATAAGTCTTTTAAAAAGAGGAGGGTGAAATGTTCCCTTACCGACTTGGGTAACTTTCGAAACGTACACCCCATTGAAGAAGGGTCATACAATGAATATGTAAATACCGATAAATGAAATTAGATTACACAAATAGTATAATAATGGTATTTACATACACCACTCAATGGAAAGGGTGGAAAATGTAGCATAAATCTCACGGGACTAAAAGTGTGATGAAAAATCACTTATGAAAACTCGGCAGCCTAACGACGCCACTTAAATCATCCAAAAATGGATTGATGAGACCAAATAGGGTCTCTCATCATATTAAAATAAAATGTACAGAAAGAGGAATATAAAATAACATCCCCCATCATAACAAAGAGGAGCGTAAAATAAGTGACATAAAGAACAGTACTTAAAAAGAAAGAGAGAGGTTAGATTTCTTACGAAAATTCGGTAGCCTAACGACGCCACTCAAAAAATCCAAAATGGATTGATGGGAGAAAATAGGGTCTCTCATCATATGAAAATAAAACGTACAGTATGAGTAATATAAAATAACATCCCAATCATAATAAAGATGAGATTAAAAGGAATGACATAAAAGAGTGTACTTAAAATGAAAGAGAGCGGTATGATCCCTAACCTCATGTCCGACATGACTCGATCGTTCTTTAATCTCCTGAATAATAAAATATGGTCAATTTATAATTTATTAAGGACCTAATTTAATGATTATTATTCAATTATTGTCACATATTATAATGTTATAATAATTAGTTAATAATGTGAGTTCATATCAGACGTTTTTATCGATGTTCGGTACATGAGTAAAAATCGAACATGTTGGAAAAGTATTTTTCATGTAGTTATAGGTACATCATATCCATAATAGTATTGATGTTTTAAATATCATATATATCCAGTATATATTCATTTTATACTATTCCATATCATTTGGCGATAAAAAATTAAAATCACCATTCATGGAGACGGTAGGCCGTACGTACGCATGAACACTACTTTCATTTTTTGTCAAATTAATGGAATTAAAACAAAATGAGAAATATATATATTATAATTCCAGAATTATATCCATAATTTAGATGTAATATATTACATATATATCCATTATATATATGTACATATAATAGTACATAAAATTTGGAGATAAGAAATGAAATGTACCGTTTATGGAGACGGAAAGCAGTATGTACACATGAACGCTACTTTCATTTCTTTTTTTTTGTATTCAATGGAATTAAATAATAATGATATAAAGGTTTATTATAATTAAAGTAGGATATCATATGTAATACCATTAATTCCATCCTTTATATGTCCCACATATGGCATTAATGAATCAAATCACTTTGAGAGGGCGGTAATCTGCACTTCCTAAAATGAAGATATCAAGTTTACCCATAATGGAAACCATAAAGGTATGCCATAAATTAATAATACAGAAGCTTCAGGAAAAACTAAACATATTATATATCATATATAAATATAGTGACATCTTAATGGCCATCTTTGAAGGTGTTAAAATAAATTTGAACAATCATCGTTTCGTGAGGCAATATTTCGCCATCAACAGAAACACTATGTTCATTAACCATTAGACGGTGGTGTGTGAAATTGTAGCTCGAATCCATCTTATAAAAAAATCCAATTATATTTATGATACTGGTTTTTTTACAAAAAAAAATTAATAAAAACAGTTTAGGGGTTTGGAGAAGAAAAATAAAACAAAAGAACACAAGGGAAGACATTACCTTTAAATCAGGTAACTCTCTTTGATTTGAGCGCAAAGGCTTCCTTGGAAACGATTATTCCCAATGTGAGGCATCATTGATGAAGAGAGGGATGTGGAGAGATAAAATGGGCCAGGATTGGCCGAACCAATGGCTTGAGAGGTGTGTGTAAGGTGGTAGATGTGGGGGCCTTTTATAAGAGGAGAGGAGGGGCACTCTTGGAATGTTATAAAATATTACTTTATTATAAAATGATTTTTGGATTTAAAATGTCCCAAAATTTTATATTTCGAGGATACGGTGATAAGGTTTATAAATCCACACATCCAATAGGTTTGGGATAATTGTATGACTTATATTTCACCATATCTTCTCATTTTATTTAAATCGTTCATTTATGAGGTAATCACTGCATCATCACTGTGTCATAAATAAATTTATTTATTTAATGTCTAAAAATAATAAAAAAAACTATCATGAAGTAGGAAATATTTATATATTTATAATTAATATTTATAGTCAAAAATATGACTTGTATAACCCCATCTAAAAATTGTTTTAGTAAAACAACACATGTTTGTGACATTTTAATTTTAACTTTAAAAAATGGTATTAATGTCATTTTCCAACCAAAGTGGCTCCATGGGGTCCCCAAGTTGACCCATGGATTGTCTTGGTCAGCCATGACTCATCCAATGAGGGTAGGACATGTGTCTAGGTCATTTCATATTATTAAAACAATATTGTTACCTTAAACTACACTAACTGCCTCTAATCGCGATTAAAACATAAAAGTTACTATTCACCAAAAAAATAATGTTCATCCCAATGAACCACATTTTACTTATTAATGACAACCATGTATGTCAGATTTTTGAAATTCAAAACGCATAGGTGGTAAAATTTCATTTAAACGAAAAAGCAGTTTTTTAAGTACCACTTAGTGGTTTCACTATTAATTAAAAATTGAAGTTTTCCAGAAAAATACCAAAAATTAACCCTAAGCAATATTTGATATTCTGAATTCAAAAATTATGTCTATTTTACAAAATTAAAAAAATATAAGTTACATTAATTAATTTAATAATTAATTCCCACTGTTAGATCAAATAACGTGTTTTTATGAAACAATGTGTATCAAAAGATTGACACTAGTTTAAGTCCAATTTCAAGATGTCATTAATTTCAACGACCACTATTGGATTAAATGGTAAAAATATATTCTAATTTTACTTTGAAACCAATTCAAACGATAATATAACCATATAAATAAATTATATTAAAAAGAGGTTTTGAATTAAAATACGACATTTTTCACGATTCATTAAAAAATGAACATTATCGGAAAAATACCAAAAATTTACACAAAGTAAATTTTTATGTCCCGATTCTAAAGAAAATTTTATTTTGTCAAATATAACACATAAAGTTGTCAAAAAGTGGATTTAGAAGAAGTTCTTCATCAAAAGTAGATTAATCGACCTTTTAAAGAATATTAGAATGTTTACGCTTAAAATTGGATTCATTCGCAATTTTAATCCTCAAACATTTATTGTAAAAAGTAAAAATATTTGACAAAAATATATAATCATTTTTTAGTTATTTCTGTTCAATCCCGCCATAACAACGTCTAGGCGTTCACTACAATTTAAAATAATATTAGTTTATTATTAGAGTGCAACGTAAGATTCCCAAGAAACCCTTTGTTGCGTATTGGGTACGCCATCGAGCATACCTTCCCCTTTAAAGTATTATTAATATTTTATTCACAAATATGGATAATTTTGAAAATTTCATATTCTTTATTTACCTGGGGTGTTACAAAAAATGTATTAAGATATTAAATCCATCTCTATTGATTAGAATTATATTAAGAATAATTTTAAAGAAAAAATGTTTTCTAAATAACTACATTTTTCTAAAAGATAGGTTATTCATGCTATGAAAAAATAATTTTAGGTTATTTACTATTATTTTTAGAATAATAATTTTAGAAAATAATATTCATTTTTTTAATCAAATATTAAAAATCATCCT
>CAUJRU010002611.1:0-70870 GCA_963277665.1 Viscum album
AAACATAAAACATGGGGCCAAAAAAATACTTCTTTATTTAATCTCCATAAAAAGAACCTAACTTCATTTGAGCCCTTAAATCTGAATATGGTACCCTAGGGAACACATTAACAAATGGATGAGCTAAAAATACCCTTAAGGGAATGAATATATGAATAAATCTTAATCACATGAGTTATGAGGCGTGAAAAAATGATATCAAAATCATGGAACATATGAAATCATAACATACAAACATTGGATCACATAAAAATGGAATAAAATAAATGTGGAAGAAAAATAAAACATATATTTATTATGAGTCTAGGATAACCTCTAATCTCATTTCCCTTAGTAGTACGAGTCAAGGAGAATCTCCAATTCCATTTCCTATAGTATTACGGGTCAAGGCTAACGACCAATCCTATTTCACGTAGAATATCAGGAGACTTAACATTACCAAATGCATTGGATCAATATCTTGGAACACCCATAGTTCTTTTCACAAAAATCTTATCTATATAAAGAATCATACATAATCAATCTTACATAAAGATAAGGTTACCCATGGAAAGAATTGGGTACCACAATCATGACATAAAGCATAACCAATGGGCATATCATGAAAGTTCCCATGAAAGAAAGGTATTAGAACATAAATGGAAGTTCATAAGGTAAAGTAGAAATATAAAATATTAATTTATTTCAAACATAAGTGACAACATTTTGGAAATTTAATTGATAAATTCTAGCATTAAAACATCATTATGCGGTTTTAAAGAAAATACTATAGAGATTTTTAAATAGAAAAGACGAAAATCTTTTATATAAAAATAGATTGAACCAATAATATTTTCAGAAAAAAAAATTAATATTTTATAAAGACAATGGTGGATTAAAACAGAGGATATGGTTCACATGAAAATTGGGTAAAAATTTGGGAAGTCACCTAAAAACAAGTTTTCATATCAGAAAGTACTCAGGAGGGAATATTTTAAACAAATGTATGTCCCTAAAAGAGAGTGATGAAAGGGTAATAATAAATGATTTTTTTTCAACTATATAGAATTTATAATGTGTATATAAAAATATAATATAACTCCATTTTGATATAAATAATGATAAGGTAACCTGAAATAACAAAGGAGGTTCGGGTATAATTCGTTACCGATTATCGGTATGGTGTTGGGTGCACTTAAGAGGGATTGAAGAGAGAAAAAAGGGGTTTCCCATAACTTATAAATCCTTATTTAAGTATTTTGGAAGTGATAAATAATACCCCATCATTTTTTATTACACATAAAAAGGCATAGCATAGAGGAAAATCTTGATTAAGAGTGAAATGTAGAGGATCCCAAACCATAAATCTGATGGTGACCTTTTCTTGAACCTAATGACCTGGATAATAAAATTAAATTTATTAATTAATAACTAAAGAACCTATTATATATTTATAATAATTATTATATTCATTTTATGTTCATTTATAACCATTTTTATTGTTTATGAGGTTTAATTTCATTGTTCAGGTATGTTTCCTTACTTGGTTTTAATGATCCGTTCAATTACATTCATCTTAGGATAAAAGCAAAGTACGAAAGTTGTTGTATCTAATTGAAGTTTTATTTTATTAGTGAAATTATAGGAGACTAAATTGTTATAAAAAATCATTCAATTGTTGGGATTTAAGATGAATAATTATATAAAACATTAGTGATAACTTTTTGGTTAATTGGTGGGATTGATTAGAATGAATTTGTTTTACATTATAACATAATTCCATTTTTACAAAAAGATTACAGAACCTTAACTAGGATATATTACATATATAATAATCTGTTTCAACCATAACAGAAATGGTTTCATGTCCATAATTAATGATGATAATATAAATTGAAAAACTCTTATCCTTGAATGTACTAAAATAACACATCTCAAACAGTGTTTTCATTTAATTCAAATAAAAGATGGGGAATGGAGGGAAGATAATGAAGTATCCCATTAGAATAATATAATTCCAGAAATTGTATGTTACTGGAGTTATCATACCATTTTGGTGAATTGAGGTGACTAATGAAACAAACAATAAAATAACTTAAATGAAATGAAAGAATTGGGAAGTGGAATTTACCTCTCGAGTATACCTCCTTTGAGAACCTCTTAAGGGGAGAGGATTTTCAATTTTTAAGAGAACAGGGGCCTTTGGACATGGGGGAGGAGCTTGGTGATAGATTTGTGTAGAATATTTGAAAGGCGTGAGTCTTTAGAGGAATGAAGAGTAAAGGGAGTAAAGGGAGTAAAGGGGAGTTATAGTGGGGGAGAGGAGGGTTTTCTTGAATTTTTAATCATTATTTTATTAATTTCCCTCAAGACTATCAATAGTGATGCTTCCATGACCAAAAATAGTAAATGGGGCATTTTAATTCAAACCATGGGTGGTTAAGTCGGCCGTGATGCTAGGAATAGTCTATTTATCTTATAATTAATATATATGGTAAATTGTTGTATTTTACTATTCATTAAAATTCAAATATTTCTAGAAAATATAAAAAATTAACCCTTAGTAGTTTTTGACAATTAGAATCCAAAAATGATGTCCCTTTTTTAAAAATAATTTTCTAAACATGATTAATTTATTATTTAATTAAAATAGTAATTTATTATTAAAAACCTAGTTTTAAAACATTCATATACTTATTCAGAAATATAAGTAAATCATACTTTTACTTGAATCTTATTCATATACTACCATATGAAAGGTTACTATTCACTTAGGAATATCACTATTCATAATTTTTGTTACTATTAATAAGGGTAGGATTGTTTTCACCAAAGTTATTTTTTTATTATCAAACACAAAATAACTTACTAATTGCAACCGTGTATGTCAGATTTTTGAAATTCCAAACACAGAAGTGACAAACTTATGTTTAATTGTAACATTTCATTTAGTAGTCCATTATATTTTGATTTGATGTGATTATTTGAAATATTTATAAGAATGGATTTTCCATTTATAATACATTAGTTCGTTAAATTCTTCCCCCCTTATAAAAATTTTCCCTTGAAATTTCATTTACATTCTAAGCTATAAAAAAGTGCGGGTAATTTTCCTTCATTGCCTCCTCTAGTTCCCATTTTTCCTCTTAGTACTTATGGTTTATCAATTGTACTTTGACCATATGAGTAGTTTTGTTGCACAAAAAATTGTCTCTACGATCCAAGATCTTCACTGGGTACTCCTCGTAAGAGATATCCTCCTCCAACTATACCACCTCTGAAGAGAGTATATATGAAGGGTTTGGAATGTACTTCCTTAAGAGGGATACATGAAATAAATCATGTACATTGGACATTGTTGGTTGAAGTGTTAGTCAAAAGGCCACATCCCTGACACAACCAAGAATCTCAAAGGGGATGATGTACCTAGGACATTACATCCCTTTATTTCCAAACCACATGACCTTTTTCCATAGATAAATGCATAGAAATACCATGTCTCTAACATTGAACTAAAGGTCTTATTGACGGTTATCTGTATGACTCTTCTATCAAGTTTGGAAATCCTTGATATATTGGTGAATGGTTTTCACCTTCTCCGCCATTTCTTCGACCATTTCATGTTCAAGCAGCTTACACTCACCAACTTCATCCCAACATGTTGATGTTATACACCATTTTCTATAAATGGATTCATATGGTGACATTAGGATGCTTGAGTGGAAACTGTTATTGTAGGAGAATTCAACCAGTTGAATATGTTGGTCCCATCATCATTTTAAGTCCATATAACATTCCATCAACATATATTCCAATGTCTGAATAGTCCACTTATATTAGACATCACATTAAGGATGAGAAGCTGTACTGAAGTTTAGTTTACTGCATAGAGCATGTTGGCTACTTTTCCAAAACATCGAGGTTAATCATGGATCACGATCAGATACACTATATTGTGGTACTCCATGCATACTTACCACTTATTTGATTTAAATATGTGCAAGTTTATCCAATTATAAGTCTTCTCTAATTGTGATAAAGTAAGATATATATGTAAGATGGTCCATAGAGACCCATATAAAATTGTTTCTTCTGGATTTCCTTGGAAGTCTAGTGAGAAAATCTATGATAATTTTCTCCAAATTCCATGTTGGTATGGGTAGTGGTTTCAGAATTCCCTTATAATTTTTCCTCTCATCTTTCACTTGTTTATATACCAGGCAATTTGATGTATATTTCATAATCTCCTTTTTTATATTATCCCACCAAATGTTTTATCAGAGATCTATATACATCTTTTTACTCCCTAGGTTAATAGAGATGGTCGAGCTATGTGCATTATTAAAAATCTTATTCTTTATCTATAGATCTAAGGGTACACATAATCATGACCCCAATCTTACAACTCATTACTCATCAATTTTGAAATCAAGGGATTTCACATTTCTGATAGCTTCCACTTTTTTCTAAATTTCCACATCTTTTCTTTGAGAATTTTTATTCTTTCCATGAGGGATTATTGAAAATTACTTCACAAAGGATTGATGATGTTCTTCCCTTAATTACTCACATGTACATATTATGAAAATCTAAGAAGACCAGATCCTTTTCAATTCTCATCATTCATAAAGATTCATGATCATTTCTACTTATAGCATCCTCCACCTTGTTTTCCATACCAGGATGCTAGTGGATTGAGTAGTCATAATCATTAACAAGATATATATATATTCTTTAGCACATATTCAGTTCTTTCTGTGTGAATATATATTTGAGACTCTTGTGTTCAGTACACTTCTCCCCATAGAGATAATGCCACCAGATTTTCAAGGAAAAGATCACTGCCACCAACTCCATAACATGTGTGGGATAGTTTTGCTCAGGGATTTTGAGATTCCTTGAGGCGTAGTCTATCACTTTATAATTTTTCAATAGAAATAATCCTAATAAATTATTTAAATCTTAACTGTACACCATAAATAGTTCTCCCATTATTGAGAGTGTGGGTATTGGCGCAATGATAAGCCTATTTTTTAACTCCTTGAAATATTCTTCACATTCCTGAGTCCAGACAATCCTTACTCCATTCCATGTCAACTTTATGATTATGTTAGACAATCGTGAAAAGTTCTTCAAAAATAATTAATAATACCTAGATAGACCCCAAAGGCTTTGAATATCCATTATAGATGTTGGTCTAGGCCACTCTTCAATTGCATTTTCCTTGGAAGGGTCCACATATATAACTTTATTGGTGATAAAATTCCCTACGAATGACACTTCTTCCATCCATAACACATATTTACTGTACTTTTCATACAATGTATCCCTTCTCAATGTCTTTAACATAGTATTCAAATGCTCTCCATGTTCCTCATTTATCTTGGAGTATATCAAGATATTGTCAATGTCGAGGTAATCTCGGATGACTCTATTAATTAAATCCATGAACATATTTGGAGCATTAGTGAGTTCGAAGGGAATCACTATGAACTCATAGTGTCCATACCTAGTTTCAAAGGTAGTATTGGGAAAATATTCCTTCCTCACCTTTAGATGGTGATATCTCAACTGAACATCCACCTTAGAGAAATAACAGGCCCCATGAAGCTGATCGAACATGTCATTTATCCAAGAAAGGGGATACTTGTTCTTTATAATGATTTCATTAATATCATGATAATAAATCCATTCGGTCATTGATCCATCATTATTCTTGACGTAGAGTACTGTTGCACCCCATTGAGAAGCACTAGGGCATATAAAACACTTCTCCATATTAGCTGGTAACTGCTTATTTATCTCTTCTAGATCTATAGTGGTAATTCTGTAGGGTGTCTTTGATATACGTAGAGATCCAAGAGTATGTTAAATTGAGAACTCAACATCTCAGTCTAGAGTAAGACATGAAAACTCTTCAGGGGATAAATCAGTGTAATCCCTCATGATGGGAATGTATTCAAGCATGATTATCTCCATTGTCCCAATCTATTGATCTATATATTGTTTCTTATAAGGAAACAATATAAACACTTGATAAGATAATTAAAATGGAGATTTATCTTCCTCCTTACACTTTTAACGAATCATAGGATGCTTCAAGATGTGAAGAGTGATATCCCTTTCCTGATAGTTGATGTTGTCTTTGTATAAAGATAGAAAATATTTGACCGAGATAGTGTCAAACTCCACTAATGTATGTATGAAAAGAATTTTTGGGAGGTTCAGTACATAAACACTAATCGAGGAGGATTTATAAACCATCGACACAATTATTTCCTCATTTTATGTTATCAATTATAACTTTTCCTCTAAATTTTGAGGTGTTGTCTAAATAGTTCTACTAATCATGCATGATATGAAAGAATGCATAGAACCAGAATAAAAATTACATTTTCTATTCTTGAATGAATAAATAGAGTACATGTCACTAAATCATTGTTAGGATCTACCTTAGAAGTAGTGATAAAAAAATCCCTTCCTTGTTTCCTTGGAGGTATTTGTTGATTTACTCTAACAACCCTTGGATTAGGTTAATTGTTTGTATAATAAACACGCTCCTTGTAATTGTAACACTACACCACAAGTTCTATGTTGATATAAAAATTCCATTATTATTCAACGTTAGAATGATTTTTCACATCACTTTGGAATTTATTTTATCAATATAACCAAACCTTCCACATTTGAAGCAATTATTGGTTCCCTTCAGACAGTTCCCAAGATGCTTTTTTACAAATAATTTATAAGGGAAAAAATCTGGAATCATTCCATCATGGGATTTATCTGTCGAACCACCCATGTTATTTTACATTTTCCGTTTCTTGCCACTAAAACCATAAGACCACTAAGTGTATCGAATCTCCAATTTAACCTTGAGGAAAAAACGAACAATCTCCCCAGAACTATCAAAGTCTTTAATTGAGAACACTTTTCGTAAAATGGGCTTTAATCAGCTAAAGAAGCGATCCACCTTGATTTCAGTGTTCATTACAAAGCCACAATCATACCTTTCAAGCCTTGTAATGTTTTATCCATACTCCCTAATGGACTCATCTTCCTTTTTCTTGATTCTGTTGACCTATATTTCAATCTTGAGATAGAGGGTTTGAGGAAAATATTTATTAAAAAATATCCACTTTAATTCCTCCCAATCCATGGAATCAATTTCCTCTTGGGACTCTGTATTCTTTATCAGTGTCCAACAATTATCAGCTTCCCCATAAAAATGATAGACCACCAGTACGAATTTATCTTCTTCTGGTCACTAGAGGATAGAGAATATTTTTTTCAATGGAGTTAATCCTCTATTTCTCAATGATGGGATCATAATATCTACTAAAAATGGGAGGCCTTTTCCACATGAAGTATTTTATGGAGAATTTATCTTTTTTGAAGGAGAAGGGCTTTCCACATGATTCATATTGTTATTCATAACTTGATCCAGCTATGGATGTACTATTATGACATTTTGAGCACCATTTTTGTAATATCAAGAATATCATTAGGGAAATCTTCACATTTCCCATCACATTGATTGTTGTAATATATTCCTCTATTTCCTACCATTAACTAAGAAAAATAACATATAATTATAGGTATTGAATACTATGTTATTGAACATAAAAAAGGAACCTTTTTACATAAAAGGATAAACTTTCATAGGATAAGTATAACCTAAATTGTGTTTCCTTAGGTTGAAATACAGGTTATCCTCAATCTATTTCATCACTTATATTCTTATGGGTTTTTTATTACCTTAATAATGGTTTGTACTAATCTCATGAATTTACTAAATCATATACCCCGGGAGTGTTAATACCAAGAGTGTAGAAGGTTCATTTTTGTTTACCAAGATATCCTAGGTCAAGCCCGAAACTCCTTGTCAAAGTTTTCACTCCTAGGTACATCTTTGACAGAGCCACTTCTACGTGTTTTTATTCAGACAAGGATGTTTTTTCTTGATAAAATACTTACACTATACTTACTATAATATATGGGTGTTTCCTTATATTTAGTCTCATCTCTAATATTATCACTAAGGTTCCCTATTCCTAATCTCAAAAAATAAGTAGACCATCCTATGATACCAATTATAGCGACTCTAACATTTTAAATTTAACATTACATGATTTTAAGTATAATTATACAACATAGTATAAGGAAAATATTGTTAAGTCTATTGTCTTGGAATACTAAGTATATATAACATAAAACAAGGGGCCAAAAACACTTCTTTATTTAATCTCCATAAATGATCCTAACTTCCTCTGAGCCCTTAAATATGCATAGGGTACCCTTTGGAACACATAAAAAAGGGATGAGATAAAAATACCTATAAGAGAATTATCATAATAATGAAGCTTTATAACATGAGTTAGGAGTCATTACATAATGATATCAAAAGAATAGAACATATTAAATCCTATCATATAAACATGGGATCATATAAACATGAAATGATGTAAATGTGACATAAACAGAAAAAATGTATTTTGTACGAGTCAAGGCTAACTGCCAATCTCGTTTACCATAGTAGTATGGGTCACAACTATCTATCAATCTCGTTTCCCATTGTAGTATGTGTGAAGGCTAACCACCAATCCGGTTTCACATAGCATCTCATGACACATAACATTACCCAGCTAATTGGATCACTATATGGGTAAACCCATCATTCATTTAATGAACATATTTTCTACATAACTAATCATACATAATCAATCATACATAAACACAATGGTTTCCCATGGAATGAATTGGGTACCACAATCATACCATAAAGCATAACCAATGCACGTAACATGAAAGTGTCCATGAAATAAAGGGATTAGAACATATATGGAAATACATAAGGTAAAATTGGAATATAACATAGTAATTGATTTCAAATAGAAATGAAATCATTTTGGAAATGTATTTGAGAAATTATAGCATTAAAACATTATTGTGCAGTTTTAAGAAAAATATTTATAGAGATTTTAAAATAGGAAAGAGGAAAATATTTACTATAAAAATAGAAATAGAACTATAATTTTTTCATAATAAAAATACTTATGTTATAAATTCAGTTGTGGTTTAAAATATAGGATAGAGTTCACTTGAAAATTGGGTAAAAATTCGAGAAGTCCCTTTAAAACAGGTTTGCTTATCATAATGTACTAAGAAAGAAATCTTTTAAAAACATGTTTATCCCCAAAAGAGAGTTATTAAAGGGTCTTGATAAATGATTTATTTTAAAAATAAACAGAATTTATAATATGTAAATAAATAGATAAGCTGACTCCATTTTGATATCACAAACAATAAGGCAACCTAAAATAATCAAATGAGGTTCAGGTAGAATTAGTTACGAATTATCAAAATGATATAAGGTGCACATTAGAGGGATTGATGAGAGAGAAAAAGTGTATCTCATACCTTATAAATCATGAGGTAAGTATGGCGTAAGTGATAAATAATACCCTATAATATGGGATTAAACATAAAAATGCATATCATAGAGGACAATCTTGATTAAGGGTGAAATGGATAGGATCCCTTACCTTAAATATGATACTGATCTTTGCTTGGAATTAATGACCTGAATAATAAAATTAGATATATTAATTAATAACTACAGAACATATTTTATATTTATGAAAATTATTATAACCATTTTATGTTCATTTAAACCCATTTTGATAGGTTATGTGGTTCAATTTCATAGTTAATGTCTGTTTTATTACATAGTTTTATTGATCGGTTCACTTATATTCATGTTCAGATAAACATGTAAGATGAAAGTTGTTCCCCATAATTGAAGTTTTCTGTTATTACTAAAAATCTTGGTTATTACATAGTTATAAAATTTTAGTTGTTTATAGGGAGTAAAGATGAATTCCTATATAAAATCATAATGATCACTGTTTTGGTTAATCCATGGGATTGATTACAATGAACATGTTTTTCTTTATAACATAATACTATTTGTTAAAAATAATTACAGAACATTAAATAGGATATATTACATATATAATAATATAGTTCAACCATAAGAAAAATGGTTTCATGACCGTGATTAATTATTATAATTAAAATTGATAAATATTTGTCCTTGAATGTTCTAAATTAACACATCTCAAACAGTGTTGTCATTTCTTTCAAAAAAATGATGGGGAAAGGATAAAAGATAATGAATTATCCCATTAGGATAATATAATTCCATTATATGAATATTACAAGAGTTATCATACCATTTGGGTGAAGGGAGGTGAGTAAATAAAAAAAAGATAAGAACTTAAAAGAAATGAAAGAATTGGAAAGAAAAATTACCTCTTGAGTCTACCTCCTTTGAGAACCTATTAAGGGGATAGATATTGGTATATTGAATAGAATATGGGCCTTTGGACATGGTGGATGATATTTGGGAGATATTTGGCCAGAATATTGTCAAGGAACAATGCTTGAGATGAGTTAAGAGAAGAGGGAGTGTGGAGGGGGAGGGGGTTAGAGTGGAGGAGAGGACATTTTTCTTAGTTTTGTAATCATTAGTATATTAATTACCCTAAAGACCAGAAATAGTGATTATTAAATGACCACAAATAGTAAATGGGTCTTGTGAATTCAAACCAAGGGTGTTGACATCATCCATGATGTAGGTAATAGTCTATTTATCTTAAAATGTATATATATGGTAAATTCCTGTATTTTATATTCATAAAAAAATCAAGCATTTCGAAAAAAATTAAAAATTTCACCCTATCTGTTTTTAAATGTGTACAATACAATAATGATGTCTATTTTTCAAAAATAATTTTATAAATATGAATAATTGAATATTTATTAAAATCATAATTTTTTATTAAGAAACTAGTTTTAAACAATTCATTTATTTATTCTTAAATATAGGTACATCATACATTCACTTGAATATTATATATATATTATCATACGTATGGTTAATATTCATTAGGTTTTATAACTATTCATAAGGGTATATTACAATTCATAAGGGTAGGTTACTATTAACAAAAAACATGTTTTTCTTATTAGACACCAAATATGTTTCTGATCGAAACCGTGTATGTTAGATTTTTGAAATTCCAAACCTAGAAGTGACAAACTTTTGTTTAAAGGTCACATAGAACTTAATAGTTCATTATGTTGTGATTTCATGTGATTATATGAAATATTTATAAAATAGTAATTTCCATTTATAAAACATTGGGTCATTACACATGTACTATAAGTATATAATTAATTAGTTAACCACAAACAAATATGTATAGTGGAATTTTTTTAAATTGGGTGTTTTCAAATATTTTTTACTCTAAATAAAATATAAAAATATTTTATAATAATTTTCAAAAACACCTAGATTTTAAATGATTTCCCATATAAGTTTTTTTCACACTCTCATGCATGGTCATGAAATCTAGAGAATTTCATTATTTTGATTGATGTTCTGAAATGGGAAAAGGAATTTTTCATCCTCTACATAGGTGTTTTGAAAAAATGGGAAAGGAAAATAAAATTATATGACATTGAAATCATCTGTCTTCTCAAGTTAATGACCCTTATATAAAGATATATCTTTTATAGTATGAAATAATTATTGATTTTACTTTTTTACTCAATACCTATGAAAGCATTAATTAATGAAAATGAATTAATTTTTCCATTACCATTATTGAATTAAATAAATGATTCATTTCATTAAATCCCTATAAATTAGGAACACTCAAAAAAGGAATCATGGGAAGGAATGTATATTTTTGGGTAAAGTGAGTAAATTAATAAAATTAAATGACTGAAATGAATTCAAATTAGATAGATTCTTAATGGAATCAAGGAGGATAAGGTGGGAAATTTTAGCACTAGAAACCATATATAATGTACCATTTTGTAAATTTATTAAGTGTTTTTTAGTTTTCAATAAAGGTATACCCAATATAATAAGGCCATGTCTATTTATCCTATCATATTCCAATGTAAGAACATAAAAATAAGTTGGAACAAATTAATTTTTAACCCTCATAAGAACATCCTCTAGTATACTGGTGGAGTTTGTGGTACTATTTCTCACCAGTTAAAGAATAATTGTTGTAGGCCTCGTCTCCATGACCTGAAATGATGTGAAATTTGTTTGAGGAATCAGACTAAATGAAGAACCCAAACCAATCATGGAGTTGGAAAATTAATACTCCCTTATAGTACATGGAATCAAGAATGCTCCATGATTATTTAATTTATTAGGAAGTTATGGTTGTATCATTGAAGAGGTATTACTTCCTAAGATATTTTTTTTATCTATGTAAATTAATCATCAATGTGTTCACCACTTTTAGGAACATTCTATGAGAATGAATTTGATTAACAACATCAATCATAGGAATTTAAAACCAACACTTTTTAAAATGGTTCAAAGATTTTTTATCATGTTTAATTTATTTTTCTTTTCAATTTGGCGGTTATCCCTTTTAGATAATTTAATAGGAATGGATTAAATATGAGGCTCCTCAGAAGACATTATATTTACATTGATGAGTTTTATCTCATGATAATTATTATCTCATTTGAATCAATTGTGATTATTGAATAGTGGTTTCTTCTATAGAGGATGAATCTATTTGAGGTTTCATTTTAAGTAGAGTTTCCCTATAAAGGGTGATATACCAGAAATTTCCATGGCCCCTGTGGTTGAGTAATTGTAGAGAATGTATTTTACCTAACCCTTAACATTGGATATTACGCCCTATGTTTTCAAGTAATACTAATTTATTTTTTATGTATTTTTTGGGTTCTTGGGTAGCTTATTGTAACCATAGACTTTTATCACCATTTTTATTCATGTACTCAATACTAGGATTTGTTTTTGGAGGTGTTTATTGGAAAGAACATTGTGGTGATTAAGGATTATTAGGTGGTGTTTTGTGTTGAAAACATTTCCCCCGGTGGTTCTAAGATGATTTAGTATAGTTATAATACCCCTATTGGAAATAAACTTTTTTTTATTCCCATATAAAGTTAGATAGATAGTATGGTCATTTCTTAATGGGATTTTTATAGGGTAGTATCGTTAAAATTGCTTCACAAATATCAAAATATTCTCTCAATTGAGGGAATTGGTCAAAATAATGGTTGTTGTGGGAACTTAATACAATTAACAAATGGGAGAGAAGGTTTATATTTCCATTTGGAAAGTAATATATATTAGAGAAGGGTAATTACCTCTTCAAACATTGTATATTCCTTCCTATTATACTTATAAACTAACACCTAATGGACACCTTGAATAATTATAGTAGAAATCTAATTGGATTAGTGTGTGTTCTATTTCATGATTCTTATAAGGGTCCTTGTAGTGATTTGGGTCTTTTCGACTATTTATACACCTACAAAATAATCAATCATATTACAGTCAATAAGAATTAAATCATTATAAAAATATTTAATTAAAATTTCTTAACTTAATCAGTGGTGTTTTCCACTTGAACAAATAATTTTAGTAGGTTCCCATATTCATGATGTGTTTCCCCATTATATTGTATAACTACGCAAATTTATTTCCTTTTTTATTTCAGTTTAGGAGGTTAATAAATATTTTCCATGGAAATGGAATTTAATTTTCTCCCCACTTCAAACTAGGGAATTCACATAGTATAACTATTTTTTCACTATCATAAAAAGAGAATAGAAGATACCTATTTTTTAAATTTTTATAATCCGCATTAACAATATTTTATTTTTAATGTAGAATATTAAATTCCATTAAATTATTCTTCTTTTCTTCTCATCCATGTACATGAAATATTGGTTATGGGTGAATTAGACCACATTTTATGTTCAATTTTTTGTTTTTCATCATGTATCTAAAGTTTCTTTGGTTGAATGTCAACATCCATTTATGTAAATTCCTTTATTTATAAGTTATTTTCATCCACATTATTCATATATATTTTCTTCATGATTTTTTTTTGAGAAGAAGAATACAGATCTTAAAGAGTGTAAAAAATTTCAGGACTTCCTTAAAAGGATTTTCAGGTTCTTCTCAGTGTTGACAATGCATGATCATCTTTTGTTAAAGTTACTAAGGAATTAGTTCAAAATATAAGGATCATGTAATGAAAAATAAATATACAACACTTTATAGATAAAATATATAAATAGATGTTATATAATAAAATAATCACATGAATATTTATGAAATAGACAACTTTCTCATAAAAAGACACAATAAAAATGAAAGAAAACCCCAATAACAACAGAAAACATTGACCATATTTTCATGTTAAGTTAAAATAAATAGTCTTTAAATGATTGAAATTTAGACTAGAGTATACACTAGGGTGTCTTTTAATTATCGTTTTATGTTTAGAGTGAAAATTTTAATGGTGAAAAAACTAAAAGTGGGGTTGCTTTTGATGATTATTTTATGAAAAAACATATTTAAAGGGTTTAATAGTTGAAAATTGAAGTCAATGTTTACAAAAATAAATGAGGATATAAATTCAAGTTTACTACAAAAAAATTTCATTTTTATAGTTCTATATAGTTTATTCTGTTTATAGTAACTCTTTTTTAGATTTATAGTCATCTGTGTTACTCTCCATTCCTTTATATGGCCGAATATTGAACCAATCATAGGCATAAATTCCATATAGAAATTATATGGATACTATTCATGGTATAATAAATTCTAATTAAAATTAAAATCTCATTATTTTGAGAAGTTAATGGATTATTGTGTTGTAAAATAAATACAACAGAAGTCACACAATCAAAACCTTACACTTAATTGGTTAAAGTAAATACAAATCCATTTAATATAATCTAAAAAAGAATTAAAATATGAGTCAAATTAATATAATTTTAAATGAAATGTTTAAAAACAAAAATAAATTAGTCTAATTTAAAAAAAAACATATAACACCATTGTCAAGATGTTTACATCCCTTGCAATAACCACCCACTTATTAACTGGTCATCAAAAGGAGTTGAAGAATAGAGTAGATGCCTATCATTATCTAATATTTAATTATTAGGAGGGGAAGTTCAAGAACCTAAAAGTAGATGATATAAATCTAGTGTTAATCCAAATAAAAATTAGTTCACTTCTTGGTTGATCATAAAAATGAGGACCCCATGGGTCCCATTTATAGCCAAAATAGGAGGTGGTTTTGGGAACCCATATTTCAAGATAACAATTTTTTCTTAGTTTTGGACTAGTAAATGGCATTATATTTTCTTATAAAATGATATGTATTATTTAAATGCCTCTTTTAAATTTCTATACAACATTAGAGGTCAATTAATACCTATAATGTAAGATATTTTCAAAATACTAAACAATACCCTTTATTAAAAATGATTTTTTTCTCTATGTGTCACTTTTCTTGTGCCAAAAAATGGTAAAACATGGCTTGGGTTTCTTCAAAAATGATATACACCATGATTTGTTTGATCCATAAACAAAATTAGATCCCATTTAGAATTAAGTATCTCTATAAATAGATCAAACACTGACCATATATCTTTGGTAATCAATGGTGTTTGGCACGTTTTTCTTCAACATCAATTTGGGCCTTCCAAATCCCCTCTTACAAGAAACAAATAATCCAAGATAGTTAAATTAACCACATTAATAGTAATTCAAATTACCAATATTAACGATCTAAGAAGTGAAATTGGTTGTTAAATTTGTAATTTATAGTTTAACATTTAAACATGGTGTTATAAGGGTTGAATTTAATTGTGAATCATTATGTCATAAAGATTTAATGTTTGTCATCTGTATTGAAATTTCAACCACTAATAACCTGAGTTGCATTATTCTATGAAATACTTCAAGGAATTTTCTATTTGGGAAATAAATATCATTGTTCTATACCCACTATCCACCATTAAAAGTTCATGTTTATCCTCAATAAGACTCATTTTTTTCTAGATGGTCTGAAGTTATATGCTTAAAAGTGATCTAAATAAAAAATATGTCTAGTTTTTTATGTTATACTATAATAAATTTATATCTAGTTCATAACACAAATTTTATTGATAATTCATAAAATTCTATATGTTTGAGCTAAAAAAGTTACAATAAAGGATATATATCCAATTTAACCATTCTTCCCATTATCACACTATTATAAATGAATTAATATAGGAATTCAATAACACATTGTGAAATATTATTTATAAAGTATATAGATATAATAAGTCATGTTTTTATTATCTATTTAATTAATGATAGGGTTACAAAACCACTATATGCAATCCTATAATAAATACCACATACTCATTGGTGTATGGGACATAATTTATTTTTCTTTTTAAGGATTTACTACTCTAAATAGATTTTTTTTCTTTACGCCCACTATAAATACTGAATTGTTGATATTGGACTCCAAAAAACATTAATTTACCAAATATATGTATCATATGTAAAGGGTTTTCTTTCTTTATTTAAAAATATTAAATCAAGTATCCTATATTATCTTCTTATTTCATGTTTGAATTCATTTTTTTTCTAACATAGATTGTTTAAAATTTTACTCATGTAAACATTTTTAAGAATTTTTTTATCCTATATTAAAAATTTATTTTCAAAAATGGATCTTGTAGTCTCATATTTATTTTAATTACTAAAATTTTATTAATAAATTATTTTAATTATATCATATGTAATTTATTATGAAGAACTTATATTGAGTATAAATAGATGATTTTTTGTCACATAAATGCAGAAGAATATTCTTGATAGAAAATTATAAATTATAAATTTCAAAATTACCTTCAAATGGAATGTAGAAATAAAATTTAATGTTTTTGGTGGAGGAATAAGAAACATTCCATTTTATTAGAACATTGATAGTTAGAGCTGGGGATCTGGGGGAACTAGTTATGTTCTAATGAACACCAATAGTGTTTTTGTAATGTCCTGAAATTTCTATGTATTATTGATAAATATTATTTTTAATTAATTAGAGACAAGGTGTGGAGACGAAGTGTGATTCCATGGCCACTGTGCCTGAAATTAATGTTTTAAATATACTAAATATATTTAATAGCATGTTCAAGTAATTTTACTAAAAAAGTGGAATAACATCTATATGACTTCCTGGATAAAAAGTTTAAGGGCACTATATAATTAAAAACATCTAATTTTCCTTATTTGAGACCTAACATTTTCCGGCGTGGGTCGGCTTTGAAAAATATTTTTTATAGATTTTAATGAATAAAGAAAATTAAATATCTATTTTATTTTAATGTTATGCAGTGACGCAACGATGAATTTTTTGTTTTCAAATATGAAACATAGCAAGGTAACCATGGTTAGAATTTATAAAACTAGATAAATCTCTTGGATATTTAGAGAGGGACCATGGATAAATATCTCGAAGGACGATAACGAGACAGTGGATCAAGATCATTCTTGATTATTCACCATTGGTAATGAATCCGCAACAGTAATTGATCCAAATCCCTAATAGGGAATTATAATGTCAATTTCTTCTTTCCCATTCATATAATTAATAATGAACTCAGATTAACCCATGAATAGTTTGTCATATAGTTTGATCGTTCTAATAGGATGGATTGATTGTGAGATAGATTTGTGGATGATTTTTATTATTGATTGATTTAGATTGTAGATTTTTTTATAGGAAAGGATCAAGGCCACAAGGAATAATAGTGAAGTTTAGTTCATGGTATTTTCAATGTAAATTACTTTCCCCTTATTCCCATGTGTTGTTCTTTCATCACGGGATATGAATGGAAGAGCTTTGCACCATCGATTCATAGTGAAACAATTTGGGATTGTAGATATCGCATCGGGATGACCTATCAGAGGTTTGATGTTGACAGTGACAAATAGATAAAAGTATTTTGGGAGATATCATTCTTCATACAGGGGATTGTAATTATATTTTAGAGTCAATTGATGGCCCAAAGTTCACCGATTCGGTTCTCGGACGATGAGGAGACTATAGATCTTCAGGTTTGGGATAAACATGCCAAAGGAATTTGAAATGGAGGATCAAACAAGGTACATGGTGTAAGAACTATTATTCTAAAATGTCATGATGAAAATAGTTTATAATCCATTACACATTTTGTTTGGGACGTTCTTAGTGGTGGCTACGAATTCAGGAAGCAATAATGTGTCACATGAAATGTGACATCTATCACATGATGTGTGGGCCCTTACCTGGGAATCAGTGTGTATCTTAGGGGATACAAAGACTAAGGTGGAGTACATGATTTGTACTCCACCATATAGACAGACCCAGACCAGTTATATGGGATACCTCGTTTAATGGTACATGGGTAGGAAAATAGTATTTGATGTTGTGTACTGCAACTTGGTAGACTAGGATGGAAGGACATGACATGTAATGTTTTCTACATTCCATGTATACCATTTATACATGATTTGATTCCTGATATGGTCCATTATACATGGGAAGTACCTTTGGTCAAGGGACATGGTGTGTGATCCAAATACACGGCGTGTATCACCATCTTCATAGATTAGATCCATTTTTTCACCGTATCTTGGAGAATTATTGATCAGTTTTGTACCCATGATCGTTTCCCTGAAGGATAGTGTGTATTTCTTCCTATACACAAAAGTATTGTACCTTCAGTAGGAAATCCTAGATATAGTTTTTGGAATCCCCTAAGAGGCCTGGAATGTATCCAGTATTCATTATTCATGTCCTAGTTAGAGTTATTGGTATAGATGTGACCAACATTAATAGAGATTGATCCTATGAATAGTGGGTTATTCTATATGGAGTTGTTGGTATCACCCCATGTAAATTGATGTGATTCTCATCCAATGTATCATATCTCACTTTAGATATATCTTTCTATCTCTATCATGATGGTTTCCAAAGAACAATACTTCTTGGATAAACGTCATCAATTCTATTAGACTAAAGACTAAATTCTCCTAGATGAGTGATTTGTGGAATATTTATATTGAGTCCCTAGTGGTTGTATGTGGTAGTTAGGTATTATCTCTAAAATATGTGTCTTGATTAACTATATCTGGATATCTTTGTTATATATTGTAGAAATATAATTCTATATAGATGATTGTATCTTTTCTATGAATATTTCATTGTGGTTTTGGGGTGTCATACTGGGTGATTTATACTCACCCATGCATGTGATTTCCTCAAACGGGTCATGTCTTGTGTAGACAAGTGACCTTTTGACAGAGTTTAGGGCAGACCAAAAAAATATGGAGCTTTTTGAGTTTAGAATGACTGAGGTGTTCTTACAGCTTTGAGTTGTACTCCCGGTACCTATTTGATTACAGGTTGGACATTATAGTTTAGATACTATATTAATGGGCTTGTATTAAGGTTTGTTTCACATTACATTGCTTTTTTTTGTACTTGGTTGGTTGGTATAGTGGTATGCATTCATTAAAATTCATAATGATTTTTACATTTCATCATTTTGGGAATAGAGATATATGTGTGCGTAATGGAACATAGGAAATTCTTCCCATGTTAGTGATATTCCTACTCAGTGCTTTTCACATGCCCATGGCCTATTGGAGGTGGTCTTTGGGAGTCATGGAATATGCCCCATTGGTATGGGTAGTGATAAAGTGTTATTAGAGATGGTCGGTTATACCTTAGGAATAAGAGCCTATTAGATTGGTTTGGGGAAATGGTATTATGTTTTTCAATATTTTCATTTTCAATAAGGACTCCAGTGTGGATGAAGTGGCTGACATATCAGTACACTATAAATTTGATAACCTTCTTTTTGACTTGGTACATGAGAACACTGGTTGCATGAAAAAATTGGTACATGTTTCATATAATAATTTCTTATGGTTTCCATTTATTTATTTATTTAGATATTCAAAAAACCCATTGATCATGGTATATTCTGTTTTCACATAGGATTCCTACACAACCCATAGATATAGGATATAGTAGCTCAATCATGAGGATGACACCCTTAATGAAGAAGATTCTATACATGGATTTTTTCCAATATGTAACCTCCAGGTGGTGTACCAGATATACCTCCACCTGTAGAGATATCTGTGGAAGCCATAGTACCAGAGGATGATAAGAAAAGTATGGCCTCACTTAAAAAGTTTTAGATACATATACCCCATAGGTTATGAGGAATCCCCATCCCTTAGGCTTCTAAGTACTT
Source organism: Viscum album (assembly GCA_963277665.1). NCBI lineage: Eukaryota > Viridiplantae > Streptophyta > Magnoliopsida > Santalales > Viscaceae > Viscum > Viscum album. The sequence continues at coordinate 20,149 of CAUJRU010002611.1, forward strand.
TCTTGAGGTGGTGACTCATGTTTTCCATATTTTTAAGACACCAATTGGTTATATGGGGGTCCTAACAATGAGAATTCTTCAAGGATCAGTAGGGATTTGGTGTATCTGGTCTATCTACAGTCTATATTAGGTGAGATTATCATTGACCGAGTTTGATCACCTATTTACAAAGGATTTTACTCTAATTACGCTTGGAAATGTGTGTATACCTGAAATTCTTCAGCTCTAGAAGGTCAGTATGATAGTGGGTAATAATTCAAATAGGCTTACCAAAATTTCTAGGTACATAATGTATATGGGTAGGTATAAGTAATTTTGGGCATGAACCTTTGAGTAAGGTTTACATAGAGACATCATAGCCAGTCTCATCCCCTATTAACATTCCTACAAATGCTATAGTGCTCGGGTGAGAATTAATTGTATAGAGATTCTTAGATAAGTAGAGATGGTCAACGATAGTTAGAAGTGGAAATATAGGTGAAGATACCTCAGTAGGAGGGATCTGATGTCATTCTTGTTTATCCATACATGGAAGATCATTCAAGAGGAGGTCCCAGGATAGAGGATCTATAGTTTGGGGTTCACTTGGGGTATCTTGTCATCCTAGAGAGAGGCAATGCAACTCATGTGATTGAAGGGGACACCATAGTCATGTTTGTCGAACCCATCATGATTCATACAGGGTGATATTTGATGGACCATAGAGGTAGAGTTAGAGGTAGGAGTAGATAGATCTAAAGTGAATCAGATGTGGTAGATGAGATTAGAGAGTAGTGGGAGGTTTCCAATATTTCGACATGCCACCACCACCATACCCATGAGGTCTGCACCAGGCTCATGGAGATATAGGAAAGGTTTGACGATAGATTCATGAAGTTTAGGCTTAATAACAAGGGGCTCCTGAGATGATTCAGGGTACGATCTATGTCTTATATACATTAGAATCCATAATTATAGACATAGGTTCTAGTCATTCCTTTATCACCACATATCTATTTCGAGACCTTCATATTATGAAAAAACAGTTCAATCAACCCTTACCCTTGTAGACACCAATTTGAGTATTATTTATGATCACACATCTTTTCTGAAATTGAGACAATACCCTTAGAGGTGTTAGTTTTATTTGGAACCACATTGTGCAGGGTTGAGGCCTTGCGATGCCAATCATGGTGTGGATTAGTTATCTTCGGTCCATGCCCAGATTGACTGCTTTTGGTGAAGGGTGTGGTGTGTTAGCAATTATAGAACAAGGTTTTATTTTTTTTTTGTGAAAAGGAAACCCATAAAACACATGATAGACTCATACATAGGATGGTACAGTTGATAAGTCATCATTTGGATAGCCAGACCCTCAGTGAAGTAGATGTTATGAGTTTTAAGTTCTCATTAGTTGTGGAGGAGTATAAGGAAGTCTTCCCTAAATGTGTTATATGATCAACTCATCTTTAAGAGATAGACTTATACATTAAAATACACCTTGGGATGGAAATTATATCCACACTATTATATTATATGGCTCCCACAGATCATTGTGAGGTGATAGTGAAATGACAGTATTCTCATAGGATGGGCTTCGTACGACCTAGTGTTTCATCCTGGGTGGTCCCAATGTTATTTATCAAGAAGGAAGACAGGAGCTTGAGGTTGTGTGTGGACTACTGGTGTGTTAACTAGGTTACTATTAACAATATATTTCCACCACTAAGGATTGATTACCTCTTTGACAAGTTGAGAGAGGCATGATCATTCTCTAAAGTTGACATCTGATCAGGTAATCACCAGCTACAAGTACGGGAAAAGGATATATTAAAAACAACATTAATCTGCCCATACAACTATTATGATTACTTGGTGATGCCTTATGGTGCTAAGAAAAACCTAGTAGTTTTCATAGAACTCATGACCCGGACCTTCCAGCCTTAAATAGTCAAGTTCATGGTGGTATTCATCAATGATATCCTTGTGTACTCATTGTCTGAGGAGGAGCACAAATGACACCTATGGATGGTTCTAGATGTACTATGATAGAACCATATTTATGAAAAGATATCAAAGTTCCATTTATGGTTTTAGGTTTTCCACTTTATGGGGCATGTTATCTTAGCAGATGGAGTTGTAGTGGACCCAACCATGGTTGAGGGAGTGTTAACAAGGGATCCACCCTAGAGAATGGCAGAGGTGTGGAGGTTCCTTGATCTGATAGGATATTACCAAATATTCATACCATATTTCTCCATGATATTAGAACCAATGATTTATTTGACTTGAAAGGGGAATCATTTCGTGTGGTAAAGGAAATTCCAGCATGATTTTTAGTAGTTAAGGAAATGTTTGATGAGTGCTTTGATATAATAATTGATGGAGGAGGGTGTTGAGTACATAGTGTTATATGATGCATTAGGAACAGGATGTGGTTGCGTTCAGTTGTAGAGGAATGTGGTGATTTCCTATGTTTTAGTCTAGTTGAGACCACATGAGAAGAACTACATAACCCATGTTCTTGAATTGGTCGCAATAGTCTTCACATAGAATATGTGGTGACAATTCTTGATGGGTGAGTGTTTTATCATCTAATATGATCACAACAGTCTGAAGTATATCTTTTCTCAAAAGTATATGAACTTTAAAACGAGTTTATGGATAGAGTTCCATTGAGATTATGACTTTTATATTGTCTATAATTCTAGGAAGGTGAACATGGTGGTAAATTCTCTCATCTACAGATTGAGTTTGTAGTTGTTGGATGAGGATTTAGAGAAATTTGACTTATGAAATTTATCCTTTTTGGATGGAGATGTGAGTTCATACCTCAAGTTGATGGTTATTACCCCTACCCTCTTACAACGAGCCAATAAGGTAAAGTTTTAGGATAGAAAATATGATACTATTCTTGCTCAAATATCTATAAGACATACTACAGATGGATACTTGATAGGTGGTGAGTAGATCATTCTTTTCAGAGGATGAACAATTGTACCAGGGGAATTTTGGGTGTATTTTATGAGGTAATTTCAAACATAAACTTTTGTGGTACATCCTAGTGTGGAAATGATGTACCAATACCTCTAACATTAGTTTTGGTGACCAGAGATGATGAAGAGAGTTCCAGAATTTGTCTCTTGATGTCTCAATTGTCAGAAAGTGAAGGTTGAACGCTAGATTATAGAGGGTTTGGGTGCCAAAGTAGAAGTGGTATGGGATATCCATGGAAATCATGTTGGTTTTACCACATATGTCTAAGGGAATCGATTCCATCGATGTGATCATTGAACAAATCACCAAGTTGACTACTCATAGCTATCTGGGAGTAGAATTCCATAGAGTGCTTGCAATGACTCTTTGTACAAGATATAGTTCGACTTCACAGATTACCATATAATATTTTCTTATATTATGATTCTAATTTCACATCATATTTGTATAAGGTACTGTTGTATGTGTTTGGGAATCATCTATACTTGATACTAGAATTTCATTCCTAGATAGGTGACCAGATAGAGAAGAAAATTTAGGTTCTAGATTACATGCTACGAGCTTGCATTTTAGACATCAGTCGTATATGGGTGGATCACATACCACTAGTGAAGTTTTTGTGTAAAAATGTATTTAAATACAGCATTGGTAGGGTACAATTTGGGACTCTTTATAGGGGACCATGTAGGTCACCACTATGCTTGAATGACACAGGATAGTCAGCACTCATGGCCCTAGAGTTGGTGTGAGCTACTACTGATTAGGTGTAGATCATCCAGGAGTGGATGAAGACTACACAAATCTAGAGAAATCCGTATACTGATAGGATACGAAGGTCTTTTGAGTTTGAGTAAGGAGTCCACGTATTGCACTAGGTCTCACCTAGACATGGGTTCTAGGGATTTGGTCGGGGTGGAATGTTATCTCCTAGGTTCATCTACCTTTTTCAGATATAGAAAATAATTAGCGAGGTGGAATACATCCTAGATCTACACCCACAGTTTTACTGGGTACCCAACATCCTACACTAGTCACAACAGAGGAGGTACGTGCATAACCCATCACACATCATCGACTATAGTGATCTGGACATCGAGGATGGAGCAACATTGGCAGAGTACCCATTGGAGATTGAGGATAGACATGATCAGATTATTCAGGGGTAAGTGATTCATGTAGTGTGTGTTCTGTGGAAGTATGAGAATCTTTAGGAGAAAACATATGAGAGTAAGGCTTAGATTCATGGGAAGTACCCACATCTTTTTTAGTATCATTGTTTTTGAATTTTCAGGGATGTAAAGTCCTATGGTGGGGAGAATAAAATTTTCAAGATTTTCCATGTATTGTTTTAAAATATTATATAGATTTAACTCGAGACCAGACCCTAAAAAGAAATGAAATTCTTAGGACCATTGTTCCATTAAAAAATGGTTTGAATATGTTAAATATATTTAATATCACACGACAAATAATTTCATGAAAAAGTGTAATAACATATAAATAGTTGATCAGATTAGATATATGAGGGCACAGTTGCGTTTAGAGAAGCGAATTTACCTTATGTGTGGACTAACATCGAACGATACATGTAAGATGTGAATGTTATTTTTTGGATGTTTTACTAAATAAAATAAATTAATGATTAAATTTATTAAATATTATGAAGTGAAACATTTTCAATTTTAAAATAAAATTCTCGGAAAGGGACTGAGGGTGAGAATTCATAACCCTGGAGAAATCCCTAAGACATCTAGAGAAGAACCTTGATGAAATATCATAATAGACGATGATGATATGGTGGATAAAGATCATTCTAGATGGATCACCTTTGACATCGAATCATCAAAAGTGAACGATCCAAATATCAGGTAGGCCATTATTATTTTAATTCATTATTTCATGTTATTAGAATCAACGATGAATGTGGACCAACCCATGAATTTGTTGACCCATAGTTTGATCGATCATTCAGGATAGGTTGATTTTGGGATTGATTTGGGGATGATTCTTATTATTTTTTTATTTATCTTATTTATCGCTCTTATGGTGATGGATCGAGGCCACAATGAACAATGTATGAGGTTCGTTCCATGAGTTTTTTATATGTGAATTTCTTTCATGTTTTTCTCATATGTTCATCATTATTTGTGGTATTTGAATGGATGACCATTGAACCTTTGATTCACAGTTGAATGATATGAGATTCTAAATTTGGTATCAGGATGACCTAACATAGGTGTGATTATGATAGTTAAATATTGATCTAAGTATTTGAGGAGATGTTGTTCATCAAGAATTATTCATGGGGGTTATCATAATCATATTTTAATGATTATTTACATTCTAAAGCTCATTGAATCCATTCTATGATGATGAGGAGAACATTGATATTCATTTTTGGGATGAACGGACCAATGGATCAAGCTTCAAAGGATCGACTGATGCGCGCTATAGAAGAACTATGATTCTATAATATTTTGATAAACATGGAATGTATTTTGTGATACTGGAAGTGTGATACCCTTTGAGAAATAGTTAGGGTTTTAGGAAGCCTTAATGTTTCATAAAGTATGTCAGATATATCACACGGCATATAGGCCCTTCCCTTGGACCCTCTGTGTTTCTCAAGGAATACACGTAACTAAGGTGGAGTACACAACATGTACTTCACCACACAGCCTATCCCACACTTGATACACTGGATACCCCATGTACTGGTACACTAGTAAGAAGACATGGGTTAACATTTTCTACTAGCATATGGCTGGCGAACACGGATGGACCCTAGATGGACAGACACTATGTGTAATTCTTTATATATTCTACGTATATTGTTTTAACATGCAATGTTACTATACATGTGCCGTTGTACATGGGTAGTACCCGAGGTCAAGAGATATGACCTTTTATCCAAATAAACACCATTTATTCCCTTATACATGGATTAGATCCCTTGAACACCATATCTTGGACAAGTCTTGTTAGGGTTCATGCCCTTGATAATTTCCCTAATGGTTTGTGTGTGTCATTTACTAAACACCAATGTATCATCCCTTATGTAGGACTTCCTAGATAGAGTTTTTAGAATCCCCCAAGAGACCCAAAGAGGATCCTCTATTCATTATTTATTCACAAGGTAGTGTTTGTGGTATATATATCACCAACTTTACTAGGCATTCATCATCTACCTTTCGACTTATTATAGATTTATTTGTTTGTATGAACCAATGGCCCTAGATTTGATCCTCATAAGATGTATCTGAAGTGCCCAGATCAGTGTGAATCACTGAGAGGGGGAGGGGGTGAATCAGTGATCCCTTAAAACTTTTACTAATTGATTCTTATCAATTAAACCTCTATGGCTGGTTAAATCCTCGATCCACTCTTCTTGTATCTCTCAACCTTTCCCGAATGATGCAGTAATGAAAAGGCACAGGACACAATGATTTACAAGGTTCGGCACCAAAGGCCTACATCCTTGCCATGCTCTCCCAGCATGAATTCTCCATTATAACCTGTTAAAATTACAATGGTCGATACAGCTTCCCACCGTATCTCTCCTGAGTCCCACAGGAGGGTCTTTATACTGCTTCACACAGTGTTACCAGAGTCCCACTGGCCTGCTCCAGAATCCCACTGAAGACTTCTTCTCCCTGAGTCCCACAGGGTCTTCTCTTGGCTCCTCGAGTCACACGAGTAGCTCTTCTTCTTGTTCATATCTTCAAGTATCTTCAGCAGTCTGGGATAATGACTGCTGGCCTTGCTCTGTACCTCTGATCACTTGAGTTGATCAGGTCTTCTCGTCTTGCTCAGGCTTTATCACCTTCTTCTAAGGATGACCTGGCCTTCTCTCTAATTACTGAATACTCAGACAAATGATGTCTTTAACTTCAGTCTGGTCCAGTCTCAGTTCAACTCTACTTCATGCATTGAGTGCATGGCATCTCTACATCCTCATGCACTGATAGCATGGCCTTCTCAATACTTCAAGAACCTTCTGGTCTTGGACTCCTCAAATGCACACCACTGATCTGACTTTGTTCACGTGTGCACGTGCATGTATGCAAGCATGCACTCCTCCTTTCCTCTTCTTGGTGCAGTAGACCCACAAAGGGTGTAGTCACTTTAAGCACACACCTTCTTCTCAGACTTCACACACTTTATGCAATTTGTCTACACACATAAATGTGTGTTCTTCTTTGTGTGTATGTCCTCCCTTTTCTTCTTCTAAGTGTATACACACTTCTTAGTGCACACACCTAGGTTCGGCCTTCTTGTCTCTTTGCACACAAAACTTCTTCACTTTGGCACACACTTGAGCTTGTCCTTCACACTTCTTGTTGCACACCCTTAAATGGCTGTAGGGTGTTCCTCTTCAATTTTCACACACACACACTCAAATGAGGTGTGGTCTTAACTTCACCCACACAAGGCTTGCAAGTCTCGACCTTCACTTGAATTGCACAACCACCAAAGGCTACGGCCTTCACAAAGTTCACACACGAGGCACTGCCTCGGCCTTCCACTTCTTGTGCACACACTGCCCGTAGGGTGTAGTGGCCTTCTTGTTTTGCACACAACCAAGGGTGTGGTATACTGCCTCGGGTCTTCTTCTCCAACACTGCCGTGTAGGGTGCAAGGTGCGCAGGGTGCAACCAGGGGCGCGCAAGTGTCACAGTCGCGCAAGCCAAGCGGCCGCGCAAGGTCTCGGTAGCCACTGCAGTGCAAGGGTGCTACTGCCTTGGGTCGCACAAGGGTATCACCCGCGGGCTTCAACTGAGGGCGCGCAAGCTACTCCTGCCGCGCAAGTGTGCGGGCAGAGAGAGCTCTTCCTGATGTGCAAGTGAGGCGCACAGGGGACTCCTCCTCCTCCTTCTTCTTGTCGCGCAAAGAGGTAGCGCGCAAGGGACTCCTTCGGGCCAAGGATGGCACCGAGGACTTCAGCCGCGCAAATATATTTTGCACGGGGGCTTCAACTTCGCGAGGCAGAGCACACGCGGGTCTTCTGATTTTCAAGAAAACTTCAGCAAGCATCCTCGAGGGCTCGGGTCTTCTTTTTATAGGCGAGGAGGGCTTCAAATCCTCCGCGTGATTTAACTTCAAAATCCCGAAGATTTCGGTTCTTTAAAGATTCTGTGAAATCTTGTTTTTCTTTTTATTTCACGCGGGTTTTCCATTTTTTGGTTTCCTCTACGTGCATGCGACTCAGAACGCATGCACGGCCTTCAGTTTAGGTCCAAACCATGCAGAACATCAACACCGAATGGCCTCGCACCTTCGGTTTGCTTCGGCCTTCATCGAATTCATCATCTCATTGCATGCAAGTATATTTTAAGGCATGGTTGTGTTCGGTATGCTCAGACGAGCACGAGGGTGCCTTCGGCTTCGAGAGAGACAGCCGAGAACTCAAAATCCGTCGTCGGGAAGGCGCCTGGTTCAGCGGGGCTCGCGGGTGGCTTCGGCATGGCTCGAGGTTGAGGACAAACGCTGGGCCGTTGGATGCGGCATTTGAAATACATCGGACGGCCTGGATCAGATCGCCTCGCCGCGGATCAGATGTGCGGCCGAGATCTGGCGCGCGATCGATCGTGCGGCCAGGATCGCTCCCGGGTGAAATTTCCGCGTCCCACATCGAAACGGGGAGCGGTTTTTCCGTGCTTTATCACCCTGGCGCTCTCCACCACACTCCAGTTGAACTTCTCCCCTCCCGGTGCCGCCCCGCACCGGGTTCTCTCTGCGGGCGCGCTCTGCGCCCACTCTCGCCTCTGTGGGCGCGCACCTAGCTCCCACTATGCACACACGGGCCGCTATGCGCCCACCATGCGCTCCTCCGGGCGTGCCCCAGCACCTCTGCGGTGTCTTGGGTGCGTCCTGCCACCCTGGGCTCGCCCCACGAGTTCCCCCTTGGGCGTGGCGCCTTAGGCCCACATGTGCCTTGGGGTTGAACCCTCAAGGTGTCCACGGGCTGGCCAATTTTTTGGCTAAGTCTTGAATAAGACTTTGTAAAAAACAAAGTCCTCCATGAAATCAATCCATATCAAGAGAACCACTTCAAGCCTTTCTTCTCCTTCTTTATTTCTTCTTCTTCATTAGAATTCCTCCAATTCTATTCAACATGTATTCATCACTTAGGAATGGAAATTCTTGAAGGTTCTTCCATCAACCGATGCTCCTGAATCAAAGATTTATTCAATGTGCTTCATTGATCCAATTAGAGATCAATTGGATCATCTTCATGTTCACATGCACTAAGTGATTGTGCATGGACTTCATTAATGCACATCATCCACTTAGGAGTTGTGGATGGAACTCCTTTCAACTCCTCATGCATTGTGAAGACAATGCATGGTCTTCAAATCATGTTGTGACATTGTATCCAGTTGATACAAGTTCTTTGAACTTAAAAGACCAGTTCAACAATCGTCTGATGTTCATGGAGAATGTTTCAACCACAATTTCCAATACCACTTAGTGAATATCCTAAGTGACATGCATCTTAGTACCATGGCCATTCTCCTTCACCACCAACACCATCACAACCTTTGGCATTCACATCTTGACATTCCTGACTTCCATTCATTTCAAGACAACTTCATGCCTCATTGACAACAAATGCAACACAATGCACTTCAATCTCCCCCTTTGTATTTGTTGTCAATACACTTCTTCACCACATATGAATGGGTCAATATGTGTGCCAATATTTCTCCCCCTTATTGGAAATCAAATGCAAAGGTGTGGTGTGGTTCACTTTCAAAAATATCTTCCTCCCTTTGAATAGCATCTTCTTGAAAATTACTAAGAGAGGGATGATGCCACATGTTCTTCTTAGCAAAGAACCTTTAGTAAATCAACTCTAAGTCTACTTGGGCTAACCCGGTGTAGAAAACAAGAGTGATGTAACCAAGGAATTCAAAGCTGTCCATAATTCTCTACACATGTGAGATCATGCTTGGGGGTTTGAAATTTTTCAGATATAACAATGAATTGCTAAATCCTGCACATACTTCACAAAACTCATTAGAAAGTTCAGTGCAATGATAAAGCTCCCCCTTTCATCCATTTATCTTCAATCCATACTCCCCCTTAATTGACAAGATAAACTCAATTAAGAAACAAGGGATGAAAGTATGATTGGAATTCCTTCACTTTTCTCAAGATGGTATTAATCTAAGAATGCCATCTTCTTCAGATTGGCTCCCCCTCAAGGGGTGCACTCCATTCTGTCCAAACCATCCTCCAGCTGAGAATGATCATCATCTTCAATTCCCCGCAATGTCATCACATGTAAATACAAGTGATTAGGGAATAAGATGGAACCTCCTTGGTTCTTCAATGTGAACAACAAGGTTGAGAAGATTCTCTCAACCGAGATGTCCCATTTTCACCATTCTTCACACTTGCACATTTGATCTTCAATGATGTTGGTGCTGGTGTGGATCTCAATTCATCTTTATGTGAAATCTTTTGTTTCCTTTTTGCCTTAGCAATTGACAGTGCTTCATCTTCAGCTCTTTGCAGTTCTCTGGCAAGATGCAACTGATTAGGCCATATGACTAGTAAGTCACTTGGAAGTGTGGCCTCAGTTCTGGAAGTTCCACATGGTTCTTTTGATGCTTTCAAGATACCTTTATTAGGCAACTTGTTTTAAATCAATCCCTTCTTCTTCTTCTGGATTGATTGTCTTTTTGAGTCCAGTCTGCTTCTATTCAGTTTCATGGCTTGTTCACAAAGTTCCATGATATGACCTTTCTTTCCACAGTAGAAGCATTTCTTGGTGGTCCTTCTGGATGCATCACCCTTCTTGGATTTGAATTACAAGGACTTATCTTCCTTTTTCATAATCTTCTTGGGAGCATTTTCAACTTTCTTCTTGCTTCCCAAGGATTCTTTCTGAGCCAGGTTCTGTGATATTTTCTTCTTTTGAGCTCTGGATACAGTTGGAGATTGACATGTATCTATTTGACCACTTTTGCAGTAATCCCAGATGTTGTCAAGTAATCCAAATCTATTTGTAGTAAACAGATGTCTCTGGACCTGTGGATGTTGCTTATTGCTTTCTGGCTTGCTCCCCCTTGCCATGGGCTTCCTTTGTGCTTTGACATTTAGTGGATTGTACCAACAATCCTTTGCACAGTGCCCATACTTATTACAACACCAACATTGACCCACAAATCTTGACTTTTTGATTCCTTCTGATTGTAGGGTTCTTGTCTTGAATTGTTGTGCTGCTTCAGGAGAGCATTCCTTCTTCACTGTCTTCATCCATACTTGTTTGGATTCATTCTTCCATCCTGCACTTTTTGTGGAAACACAATTAGAAGCATTAGTACAAGATGGGATGGATGGTACCTTCCTTTTAGAAGTTGTTGCCCTTTCATTAGAGGATGTCTTTCTTTTAGAATCATCCTGCTCAATGCATACTTGAGTAGCAACATTTCTCCTTTCAGCTGACTGGGAGGCTTTGGCTTTGGGTGATTGCGGATTTTTCAATATCACCTCCAGTTCAAAGCATTTCATGTTGAGGGAGTTCTTCTCATCCTCAAAAGTTCTTAGCCTTCCTTCCCAATTTTCTTTCAGCTGTTCTAGTTGGTCTTCATGCACCTTCTTCATTTCTTGTAATGAATTGTCAAGCTCCTTTACCCTGTTTACTTTGTCTTCAAGTTGAGCATCTCTGACAACCATTGATACTTTATGCCTCTTTTCCAGTGCATGGAAAACATCTTTGATTATTACTTTAAAGAATTCTTTCTCAGAAAGACTTCTTTGCAATTATTCAGTAGTGTCTTCATATCTTTCTTTGTAAAGGGAAACAGTTTCATCTTTAGCCTTCACCAGCTTTCTGAGAGTGTTGGTTATGCCAACCCTTTTTGCCAATTGGACTTCTAGAGAATTGGCTTCATCTTCTAGCTGTAATTTTTCTTCTTGAAGATCAAGGAGGCCTGTAGCTATACACATTGCAACTTCCTTGGGGACTCTCTTCTGAAGATATTTGATTGCATTTAGAAGATCATTGTTTCTTCCATCTTCATCACAGCTAGAGCAGGCTTCATCAGAAGAATGATAAAAGGAATTGTCATCTGATGTGACTTTCACATTTCTTTCCATAGAAGGAGTTTCTCTGATTGCACCAGCCTTATTCTTCATCTTCTTTGCCTGTTTCTTCATTCTGTTTTTCAGAGTCTGGGCAGATATCTCCATTTGAGGCTGTTCTTTCATTTCCTCAAATCTGCACTCCATGTAGACTCTCTTGGATCTTTTAGAGGCAACCTCGCTCTGATACCAATTGAAGTGCCCAGATCAGTGTGAATCACTGAGAGGGGGAGGGGGTGAATCAGTGATCCCTTAAAACTTTTACTAATTGATTCTTATCAATTAAACCTCTATGGATGGTTAAAGCCTCGATCCACTCTTCTTGTATCTCTCAACCTTTCCCGAATGATGCAGTAATGAAAAGGCACAGGACACAAGGATTTACAAGGTTCGGCACCAAAGGCCTACATCCTTGCCATGCTCTCCCAGCATGGATTCTCCATTATAACCTGTTAAAATTACAATGGTCGATACAGCTTCCCACCGTATCTCTCCTGAGTCCCACAGGAGGGTCTTTATACTGCTTCACACAGTGTTACCAGAGTCCCACTGGCCTGCTCCAGAATCCCACTGAAGACTTCTTCTCCCTGAGTCCCACAGGGTCTTCTCTTGGCTCCTCGAGTCACACGAGTAGCTCTTCTTCTTGTTCAGCTCTTCAAGTATCTTCAGCAGTCTGGGATAATGACTGCTGGCCTTGCTCTGTACCTCTGATCACTTGAGTTGATCAGGTCTTCTCGTCTTGCTCAGGCTTTATCACCTTCTTCTAAGGATGACCTGGCCTTCTATCTAATTACTGAATACTCAGACAAATGATGTCTTTAACTTCAGTCTGGTCCAGTCTCAGTTCAACTCTACTTCATGCACTGAGTTCATGGCATCTCTGCATCCTCATGCACTGATAGCATGGCCTTCTCAATACTTCAAGAACCTCCTAGTCTTGGACTCCTCAAATGCACACCACTGATCTGACTTTGTTCACGTGTGCACGTGCATGTATGCAAGCATGCACTCCTCCTTTCCTCTTCTTGGTGCAGTAGACCCACAAAGGGTGTAGTCACATTAAGCACACACCTTCTTCTCAGACTTCACACACTTTATGCAATTTGTCTACACACATAAATGTGTGTTCTTCTTTGTGTGGATGTCCTCCCTTTTCTTCTTCTAAGTGTATACACACTTCTTAGTGCACACACCTAGGTTCGGCCTTCTTGTCTCTTTGCACACAAAACTTCTTCACTTTGGCACACACTTGAGCTTGGCCTTCACACTTCTTGTTGCACACCCTTAAATGGTCGTAGGGTGTTCCTCTTCAATTTTCACACACACACACTCAAATGAGGTGTGGTCTTCACTTCACCCACACAAGGCTTGCAAGTCTCGGCCTTCACTTGAATTGCACAACCACCAAAGGCTACGGCCTTCACAAAGTTCACACACGAGGCACTGCCTCGGCCTTCCACTTCTTGTGCACACACTGCCCGTAGGGTGTAGTGGCCTTCTTGTTTTGCACACAACCAAGGGTGTGGTATACTGCCTCGGGTCTTCTTCTCCAACACTGCCGTGTAGGGTGCAAGGTGCGCAGGGTGCAACCAGGGGCGCGCAAGTGTCACAGTCGCGCAAGCCAAGCGGCCGCGCAAGGTCTCGGTAGCCACTGCAGTGCAAGGGTGCTACTGCCTTGGGTCGCACAAGGGTATCACCCGCGGGCTTCAACCGAGGGCGCGCAAGCTACTCCTGCCGCGCAAGTGTGCGGGCAGAGAGAGCTCTTCCTGATGCGCAAGTGAGGCGCACAGGGGACTCCTCCTCCTCCTTCTTCTTGTCGCGCAAAGAGGTAGCGCGCAAGGGACTCCTTCGGGCCAAGGATGGCACCGAGGACTTCAGCCGCGCAAATATATTTTGCACGGGGGCTTCAACTTCGCGAGGCAGAGCACACGCGGGTCTTCTGATTTTCAAGAAAACTTCAGCAAGCATCCTCGAGGGCTCGGGTCTTCTTTTTATAGGCGAGGAGGGCTTCAAATCCTCCGCGTGATTTAACTTCAAAATCCCGAAGTTTTCGGTTATTTAAAGATTCTGTGAAATCTTGTTTTTCTTTTTATTTCACGCGGGTTTTCCATTTTTCGGTTTCCTCTACGTGCATGCGACTCAGAACGCATGCACGGCCTTCGGTTTAGGTCCAAACCATGCAGAACATCAACACCGAATGGCCTCGCACCTTCGGTTTGCTTCGGCCTTCATCGAATTCATCATCTCATTGCATGCAAGTATATTTTAAGGCATGGTTGTGTTCGGTATGCTCAGACGAGCACGAGGGTGCCTTCGGCTTCGAGAGAGACAGCCGAGAACTCAAAATCCGTCGTCGGGAAGGCGCCTGGTTCAGCGGGGCTCGCGGGTGGCTTCAGCATGGCTCGAGGTTGAGGACGAACGCTGGGCCGTTGGATGCGGCATTTGAAATACATCGGACGGCCTGGATCAGATCGCCTCGCCGTAGATCAGATGTGCGGCCGAGATCTGGCGCGCGATCGATCGTGCGGCCAGGATCGCTCACGGGTGAAATTTACGCGTCCCACATCGAAACGGGGAGCGGTTTTTCCACGCTTTATCACCCTGGCGCTCTCCACCACACTCCAGTTTAACTTCTCCCCTCCCGGTGCCACCCCGCACCGGGTTCTCTCTGCGGGCGCGCTCTGCGCCCACTCTCGCCTCTGCGGGCGCGCACCTAGCGCCCACTATGCACACACGGGCGCGCTATGCGCCCACCATGCGCTCCTCCGGGCGTGCCCCAGCACCTCTGCGGTGTCTTGGGTGCGTCCTGCCGCCCTGGGCTCGCCCCACGGGTTCCCCCTTGGGCGTGGCGCCTTAGTCCCACATGTTCCTTGGGGTTGAACCCTCAAGGTGTCCACGGGCTGGCCAATTTTTTGGCTAAGTCTTGAATAAGACTTTGTAAAAAACAAAGTCCTCCATGAAATCAAGCCATATCAAGAGAACCACTTCAAGCCTTTCTTCTCCTTTTTTATTTCTTCTTCTTCATTAGAATTCCTCCAATTATATTCAACATGTATTCATCACTTAGGAATGGAAATTCTTGAAGGTTCTTCCATCAACCGATGCTCCTGAATCAAAGATTTCTTCAATGTGCTTCATTGATCCAATTAGAGATCAATTGGATCATCTTCATGTTCACATGCACTAAGTGATAGTGCATGGACTTCATTAATGCACATCATCCACTTAGGAGTTGTGGATGGAACTCCTTTCAACTCCTCATGCATTGTGAAGACAATGCATGGTCTTCAAATCATGTTGTGACATTGTATCCAGTTGATACAAGTTCTTTGAACTTAAAAGACCAGTTCAACAATCGTCTGATGTTCATGGAGAATGTTTCAACCACAATTTCCAATACCACTTAGTGAATCTCCTAAGTGACATGCATCTTAGTACCATGGCCATTCTCCTTCACCACCAACACCATCACAACCTTTGGCATTCACATCTTGACATTCCTGACTTCCATTCATTCCATGACAACTTCATGCCTCATTGACAACAAATGCAACACAATGCACTTCAGTATCATATCTCTCTTCAAACTATTAGTGTATCTCTTTCATGAAAATTTATAATGAACAATACTACTCTAAAGGATTTCATCAGTTCTATCAAAATTAATAGTGCATTCTATCGGATGAGTGCTTCATGGAATCTTCAAACATGATCTCTAGTGGTGGTATATGGTATTTTTTAATAAAATCTAGACTGCGTGTCTTGTTTGACTATATCTGGATATCATTTTTCTATGTGGTAGACATATACTTCTGTAGATATGACTGTATCATTTATCGGTGTATTTATTTGCGGTTTATGGGTGTCTTACTGAGTCTTTTTATACTCACCCTTGCACTGGATTTTCATGTACTTGTCATGTCTTGTGTAGAAGATCAACCATTTGAGAGATTATATGGTGGACTAGTACTAGAAGAAGCTCTATGAATTCAGATAGGATGAGGTTTTCCTATGATTTTGAGCTGCATTTATAGAATGTTTTTTTACAGGTTGGACTATTCCATTTACAAACACTTTTTATGGGCTTATATTATAGATTAGTTTTCATTACGTTCTATACATCAATCATACATTTTTTGTTGGGATAGTGGTATGCATGAATTTACATTCTTAGTGGTTTTAAATTTCATCATTTTGGACATGGAGATGTGTGTGTGTGTGTGTGTGTCTAGGAACATAGGTAATTCCTCTCATCTTAGTGATATGCCTACTCAGTGCTAGTCAACAGCCCCTAACCTATTAGAAGAATTCTTGGGGAGTCACGTCATGGGCCCTATTGGGATGGGTTGTGATATTTATCTTGGTTAATAGGTATAACCATATTCTTTGGTCATTCATATCGAACCACTAGTGGAATGTTAACATGATCCAAGTAAAAGTTTCTAGAAAAATCACCTACCTCAATCTCAATATTCAAGTTACAATTTTCTAATCCAATTTTTTTATCTGATCATCAATGTATCTAAACTCTCTAAACAATTACGGGATGAGATATATAATCTAACATGAAGGAAAAAATACTATAACTTACCTTAATCAATCTCATTATATCCTTATTGATTAATCTTTCTTAAATTTTAGTTTTTTCTACCAATTATATATCCTACCAGCCATTTTTACTTTTATTTCAGTGTGATATTAGAAAGTGTGCCTCATTGGAATTTTAAAAAATAATTATTCATCCTCTTCCACTTTATTTCTTGGGTTCTCACTTATATATAAGTGAAGGAGTGTAGGTTTATTTTATAACATTTTGAAAAACAATATAATTATTTATTTAATGGGTTACATAGAAACCCTAAAATCATAGAGATTAAAGTATCCTTCAACACATTGGTGATATGAGATATATTCAATCATATAAATTATTTTTTATCTTATATTATTTTGAAATAATTTTTGTTTTTTATTTTCACTTTATACTCTATTTAATTATTTTTTATATTAACTAATAACTTTAATATTAAAAAAATCATTTATCCTAGTCTTTCAATCCTCTTAGTAAAACAATTTGTTCTATATATCAATCCTTGGTTTATAACATGTCTTTTATTTCAAGGAATAATCATAAATAATTACCTCTTTAACACCCAAGTTTCTCCAAATGGGAACTCAATGGTTTGTTCTCCATTCAATTATTAAATATTTTATGGGTATTCAGAAACTCACATGTATATATTTCATAAATTTTTATATACATATTATAATTTTATTATCAATGGTTAAATATATGAATTTATTAAGAATAAATAACTTATATTGAAATAATCCATGGATTATCTTAATTTATGTTTGGATTATAATGAATTCAATCCTATTTATACATGTAAAGCTGCACATAAAATTTGAAGTTTTTTTTATGACAAAAATTAGGGAATAAAAATTAAAGGATACTAGGAAATATATATTTAGTTAAAAATTTAAAATTTTTAGTATACCCTCATGAAAATATCCCTAAAATTTTTACATGTTTTATAGATATTAAAAATAGAGTAACATGTATTTGTGATGATATATGTATAGAAACACCTATGAAGAAAATAATTACATTAATTACAAGTTATTGGTTACCCAAGGTAATGCCAATCCACGATTCAAATGATTTAAAAAAAATCTCGTTAATGAACTCATCGGATATCTCATGACCAATAATAGTATAATGAAATAGACAGATGGAACAGAATAGAAGGATGTAATGGAAATAAAGTCAGTTTCCTATATAATAAGGGAAATAATATCTTTTGAAATAGATATTGAAATTTCAAACATAGGAAAAAGGCATAAAAATATATGAGAAGGAATGGATCCTTTCATTAATAACAAAATGGGGGAAAATGTGGAAAAGTGGTGGTTATATTCAGTAGGGTCAAATAAAACAAATATTTCCTATTTTAATGAAGAAAATAAAAAATATGAAACATGAGAAATATAAAAAAAATTATAACTTAGAGTGATGGTGAAAATTTCCTTTCATTAACCAATCAAGTGATGATAACAAAAAATTTCTCATCTATTAAATTGAGGTAAATAATGAGTTTTTTTATTCATGTAATTTAAATTATAAAGATACTAAAACATATAAATATTAAACTATGAAAGTATTTTATAAACCAAAAAAAAATCTAATTTAGTTTAATGAAATATGTTATAATGCTAATAAAGAATTGGATTCACTCTCTAAGGTAAATTATGAATCTCTCTTGAAATTCAATGCCAAAAAAATATGGATTAATATCATCCCAGTATTAAAATGATTTGGTTTTTTATCTTAAAACTTTCCAAAGTGGAATAATTTCTTGATAAAGCATTAGTTTCTCAATTTAATAGGAAGGGAAACATTTTGGTAGATTTTCAAATAAATCCAGTTCTTTAAAAACAAAAATAATTAAAAGGAAAATATCTCAATTTAAAATTATAATTACTATTATAATATTATTAATGATGTTTATCAATGTAGTTTTAAACTTTCACCAAAAATTTACCAAATAGGGTTCATTTTTCATTGGAACATTCCCTTATATTATTATATACAAAGAATAAATAGATATATTTTTGATAACATTAGTGGATCCAAATTTATTTTAATATTAAAACCTTGATGAGATTGATTCATTTATAAAAAAAATTATTTTTAAAAAATATCATAGAGGTTCATTGTATATAGATAATCAGAGATATAGTAATATGTGGGATGAAAAATCTTAGTTCATCAACCTAGAAAATATTTATAGAGATAAAATCACTTTTTATGATAACTAAAATAGTAAGATCATTAGTTTAGGTACCACTAGTTTTATTATTTAAACTACTATTAAATATGTTTTATATGTTGATTACTTAAAAAAATATTCTTCGTAATTTTCAATTATATGATATTGGTTTTAATGTTATCTTTGTGAAGATTTATCGTAGCCTAGATTCAAAAGGAAGTCTATAATTTCCTAAATTTTATTTTCAATATTTTTATGTTATTAATTTAAAAAATCATTCAGGAAAATATGTGAAATTATTTTTTTTAAAGACAGGGATCTGTTTATATGCCATAAATTATTAGATTTATATAGAACACAAATATACAATTATTAAACTGATCAACTAGAATAAACTAGTTTGATATTTTACAAAAAAAATATGTTTCGAAAAGGATATCAAGAATAGACCATGGCATGATGTTAAGAAAACATAAATCTTCCTTCACATATTAAAATTAAGTGTCTCTTCCAAAGGTCATTGAGATAGTAATCCTTTATTTTTTTAATTCTAAACTATGTTTCTAGTATAGAATTAAAATATTACACTTTTAATTATTTATGATTATATAAGATTCACATTGGTATATTTAATATCACATAAAAATTGTTTCCACCAAAGGTTTAATTAAATTAACCTAGAAAACTAATAATGGAAAGGGTTATAATATTATATCTCTTATAATTGATCAATGAGGCAGAGTTGAAATACAATGAATTTGATGAAATTTAAAATTCTCATGTGTTTAATCATTCCTTCTCCACTCCTAGAACTATATAAATTATTTTTTTAAAGATATGATTGACCTATATAATATATTTATTGAAATATCTTCAGTTAATTCAATAATACTCAATACTTTTGGTTCATGTTAGTAAACACCACTTGTTCTACCTTAAACTGGGTTCTTGTACGACATTTCCTTAATAAATAACCCTTTGATATTTTTAATGGTATGAAAGCCATGGTTGGTTATGTTTAAGTTTTTGGATACAAATGTCACATGTTTGAAACCAAATTAAATGTATGAAATATTCACCATAAATTAGATAGTGGTATTTTTCATGTGTACTCTAAATAAAGTAAAGGATACTAAATTTCTAAAAAGTGAACTGAGATCATAATATAATTAATTAATATCAAATTTGATAAGAATTCTTCCAAACCAAGATCTAAAATTGTTGATTTTGAGGATGAACTATAAAATATCACCCTTAGTGTACCACCTCCATTTAATGAATAAAATTGTTGAAAAATTAACCATAAAATATAGTATTTGATATAAGGATTAAATCCAAATACTATCCCTTTTAAAATTTTATCATTCCTTATCTAGTTGATACCTATATAATAAGGTATGATTAAAATGAAATTGAAAATATGTGTTTTATATCACACCTAGAATCGTAAAATATTGGTGATTCTATTAATTATTAAAATTAGGGAAATTTGTATGTTTGAATAGATATATGAATTCTCAAGAAATAATGTCTTGATACATACTAAAACAAAAAATGATCTTCCCATTATTTGTAAAAAATGAATCTTATATAATTAAAATTATGTGTAAAGAATAATAGTAAGAAACAAGAATCTAAATATACAAAAAGGCTATAATAAATATGAATTTTTTAATTATAGTGAAACATTTTCACAACATTCAGGACACTAATCCATTAGAAACATGAATTAATTAATCAATCATTTAAATTTATATATATTTATAATTTATGTCGAATTTTATTTATTAAATTAGTTCACTTACAGAAATATATTTGTTAAGAAACCACTATGTTTTGATTTTTTAATATTTTGAAACCATGTATTTAACTTATCCATGATAATTTATAGATTAAAACGTTCACATCGAGTGTGTTATGTTAATTTAGAAAAATATTTTTTAGATAATAAATTCAAAATTTGAAATATTAACTTGATGTTGTTTTTAAAACATTTTTTCAAATTATTCATTAGTTTTCCAAATTTTGATCAAAAATGAAATTTTTACCACAACTAAGGAATCAAATTATTATAATTTTTTTTCTTTTATTTAGAAAAAATTGAAATTATTTTTATGGGGGAATTGTTTTTTCCCATTGTTTTTATAATGAACCTTTATAATTAAAGGTCTTATGGTTTAATTTAATTTTTTTAGTGTATCTCAGTGGTTTTTAGACCATTAAAGGTTTTGGAGGAGGTTTGGGAGATCTTAATGAAGTGGTTAGGAATATATATACATTTTTCAAGTACACCGACTAATCAGTCATATAACGCTATCTTGCTAGTGAATATCTATAGGACATAATGTTATTTCTAGACACACTGGATAGTTAGTGGTTTCCAGTGGCTAGATGGTCGGTCATATAGGAAAAATCTTTATTTAATATGGGTTTTTAATTTCATCCAATACCCATATTACACCTACCCCTCCTCATTCATGAATCATTACATGATTTTATAGTGGTGGGATTCCTTGGGAAGTAATTTTATCTCCTCACATCATATATTCACAAATTTTAATATCATTTCTTGTTGTCTCTTACTCCGGATAAATCTATAAATTTTCTTTCTTCAAATACATAATTATAATTAGTTACATTTTTTATAATCTAAATTCATTGAATTTGGGGCTGTTTTTATGGTTTTTGTGTGATCGATTTATTATGGATGATTATTAATCTTGGTTTAGTCATACCATGAATATTATTGGAAACCCCATACAATTTAATGGAATATTCACAAATTTGGATATATCATTTTTATGTGGGTCTCTCTGTAGTATGTAAAACCATTTTCTAATGAAAAAAAAATATGTGGTTAGCTATCTGGGGTGTACTAGATCCATTATATGGGTATAATAATGTAAATCCTAGGTTATAGTGGAAATTAAACATGTAATTATAAATGTTGTAGGTGTTTTTAAGTTGGCGACTTTGACCTCAGGGGATCAGCTTGGGCTTGGATGGGGAATGATTGTCCAGGATAGATGACTAGTAAGATGTAATGATGATTCCACTTTCTTGTGATATTTTTTATTTAAGCCTATTGATGTATTTATTATTTTTTTTCGATTACCTCAAAATAACCATCGGGGTGGATCAAAGTGATCTGGTTACCTCTTAATAACCTTTATGATGAGTTTGTGTATTGTGATGACCACCCAAGGACCATCAAAATGTGTTAGTGTGTGTTATGTGCACCCAATAACCATAGGGATGGGTCTATGGGATACGTTATGACCACCCATGAACCTTAATGATGGGTTATCATATAAATACCAGAGGTTTTATAAATGAAATTCTATAATTCAAATGAATTAATTAATTTATAAGTAACATTATTATAGAAAAAGCATGTAATATTTTTCTTTATTTGTGAACATTATATGTTATATAATGTTTAGTTTAAAAGACCATTATATATCATAACTATTGATAATATAGACATTGTAAAATGACCGCTAAGATCAATATATATTAAGGTTTATACTAATGTCCAATTAACACAGATAGAAAAACCAATGACCTCAACCAGTAGGATAATAACCTATGGATCCTATTTTTTGAAAGCATATTAGGGAGATTCAACAATGGGAATTTCCTATTTATAAGTTCATTCTATTATTAAAAAAATAAAGAATGATAGAGACCATTAGAATGAGACGTTCAATATTATTAATGAATCAAAAATTGTATTTCCTAGGAAATATATTGTTCAATAAAGAAACTATTTTTCATGAGTTTATTAATTTCTTACATTAAGGTTATTTTAATAAAATATTCTCATGAAATAATAATTTTTGAAATATAAATAACAATATAATTATAAAAATTCCAATGTACAATCTATAGGGGCCTGAATCTATTATCATCATGAAAACCATTATTTTTCAAAAAAAATGGTTTTTTATATTAAAGTGGAAATTTTAATTTTTAGTGAATTAATTTTAAAAAATATATTATAATAAATTAAATAGAATTATCTAACACTTAATTTTTGTTTATTTTCATTGAAAAATATATATTTTTGCTATAAATTAAATATGGTATAAATATATAGTATTTATTATTACACTATAAAAGACAAAAAGTGATGTAATAAATACAATAAAGAGGTTAAAAAAATATGTTTCTCATATAAAATAGTGTGTTTTAAGGATATTATACTAAATTTATAAGCCCGTAATGAATCCTAGAAAACCTATATTATATTTTTCATTTTAAAATCAATTCATTATAAACAAGGACCACTTCAACATCATGATGGGTATAATTTTATTGAGTTCGATTATTAGTACAATGATCCATTATTTTCAAACATTGATATCACATCATTTTTTATGACTTAAATTATATTAAGCGAAAACACTCATAAGGATCATAAACGTATAATTACTTTTGAAACACAGAAACATACAAAACTTGTTCATAGGAGAATAACATCATCTTTCACTAATTTATTCAAAACAAGAACCCTTATTATAAAATTCATATATGATACATTTCATCATAACCTTGGGAAAATAATCATAATAAATTGTGAGTGAACATACACAGTAAGGGTATATAAATGAGATATAAAAACCAAAAAATAAGAACAAGGGTATGAAAAAAATAGTATAGAATTTTAAAACCATAATATTCATATCAAATATCATAATTCTGGGTGATGGAATAGGGTTTCAGTTCAATATACATGAGTAATAAGGGAATCAAATTACATGATCCATGAGAGAATAATAATATAAGAATACATGGAATGGTAACCTACACATAAGCATGTAGAATATTTTCCTTAATAGTTTATGGATCATTGGAGAGAATATCATAGTGGAATGGGTTTACTCTATAATCATTTTAGGTTTTAATGTTCACTCCCAGAACTATCACAGTGGAATGATTCCCTTACTAAAATGGGTTCACTCCCCATTATTGTCCTATTGATCTCATGACATATCAATATTTTCCAAATTAATTGGAGGGAGATATAGGTCCCATCCATATTTCGTCATAACACAACCACCATACTAGGATGTAATTTATCCACTTTACTTGGTTATAACATAACCACCATAATATAATTAAAAACATATATATGTGTGCCAAAAGATCATAAAATATTCATCATATTAGATCCCATGAAAAGAAATTGTAATCATAACACATTTATAATATCAGAATCAATGAAAAGAAAAAATATTTATAATTCATTCATCATATCAAATCCCATGGAAAATAAATGGATTTAATAAACATAAACCATCCAGTGAATGAATTAGAATTTATTTCTTTGATCATATCCCTAGTAATGAAAGGAAACGTGAAAGGATGACATCTTAGATAGAATATTATTTTGAATGATCACTTGGATCTTTTTTTATGAAAATAGCCTTTCCACATTAAAAAAATCAAAAAACATAAAACAATTTCTAAATCCATTAGTTTAATAATAACCTTGTAAACATATAAAGTAATCTTTAAAAATCATTTAAAACATTTAATTTGAGGAATATCCTTTTCTCTTCAAAAAACATATTTTAAGGAATAAAACATTTGAAATCATTTTATTTGAAAAAACCTTAGAAACATATAAAGGAATAATTAAAACAATGAGTGTTCATGATGATGAAATGAAACCTTAATTACATACAGTTTAAAATAAATATTTCTTTCTAATTTTCTATAAAATCCAAAATAACTTTTTTTTAGAAAATGAGATGAAGATTATATTAAATATTTAAAAAAAATGGGGTAAAATGTAATTAATAATTGATTTTTATAATGTTTAAAAAAAATTAACTTTTTTTATAAAATATGATAAGAAAAAGGGTTTTTGATCAAAGAGATAAATAGAGATAATTTTTCTTAAAATCATTATTTTGGTCACTTGAGTATATAAATAGAGGAAATTAAGTGAAAATGTAATCTCATGAAATAACTAGAGGAAAATAAAATTCAATAATTTCTTGATACATAGATCATAATATTTAATCATTATAATCATAATCATAAATAATCATAATAATAAATGAGATTTTAAAATAAAATCTTTACCACTTAGGTATCTTTTGAATCGTAAGTACCATTAAAGATTAACATAAAATGAAACATTTAATATCACTAAAATAATTATATTAATGATATAACATGTCAAAGGGTCTATATATACACCTTATAAAACAAGATATGTGTATAAAATAACATATTTGTCGAAGAAGACAAATTGAAACAAAAATTCTTTAACTCATTGATAACTTTGTAACTGTAAACCCCCTGAAGGATAGATCCTAAAATTGATATGTAATTCCAATTAATTTTCGGTAAAATGATCAAAAAATTAATTAATTTGTAGAATATGTGTAACATCCTAGGTAATTAAAGAATATGAAATTTTCATATTTATAAATATTTCTGAATTAAATAATTATTTTACTCTAAGGTGGATTCTATTTTTGATGGTGTAGCTGATACGCAACAACATGTTTTTTGAAATCTTATGTTGCACACAACATTGAGTCATACTAAAAAATAATAATATAATATTATTATTTTAAATGGTAGTTAATGCCTAATAATTTTATTGGAAAGAATGAATAGAACTAACTAAAATATGATTAAACATGTTTTTTAAATGTTTTTACATTTACCCAATAAAAGTTAGAGGCTTAAAATGTGAATGAATCCAATTTTAAGCACAAATACTCTAATATTGTTTAAAAGTTAAATTTACCGCCTTTTGTTGGAGAAACCTTTTTAAATATATTTTTGGTTACTATTATATGTTCTATTTCAGAAAATAAAAAACTTATTTAGAATAGGTACATTAAAATTTACTTTGAATGAAATTTTGGTATTTTTCTAATAATGTTCATTTTTTAATGAATAGTGGAAAATACAACATTTAATTCCAAAATTACTTTAAAAATAATTTATTTATATGGTTATATTACATTTTTAATTGGTTTTAGAGTTTAATTAGATTATATTTTTACCATTTAATCCAATTTCTATCATTGTAAGTGATTTTAATTTGGATTTGAACATAAAAAAATTTCAATCTTTTGATAGTTATTATTTCATAAAAACACACATTTTTGTTTTGACAATGAGAATTAGTTTTAAATTAATTTCAGAAACTTATATGTTTTGAATTTTTAATAATTGATTATATATTTGGAATCAGGATATCTTAATTGTGTAAATAGGTATCTTTTATTTTTAGACTTATGAATGGTAACATTAGTAAATATATTATTTACCAAGATTAAAGTGTAAATCTGGTAAATATGGGTAAAAGATTATATTATAATAATATTAAATTACACTAACACATGTCTTAAAACTATTTTATAAATCATTTCTATCCATGTTCATCCTTGGGTTGATTTTTAGACCTCATGGAGCCACTTTCATGTTAAAATTACACTTTATAAATATTAATTTAAAGTTAAGGAAAACATAACATAAACATATATCTCTTATTTAAATAAATTTTTTATTTGGTTATATAAGTTATATTTTTTACTATAAAAAGTCATTAGAAACCTAAAATTTTTTACTACATCATGGAATTTTATTTATAATTTTTATACATTAAATAAATAAATTTACTTATGACACAATGGTGATGCATTAATTGCTTCATTAATAACAGATTCAAATAAATTATATTAGAAATATTAAAATATATTTATTTTGAGACATTTTATGGTATAAAAAAATTATATAGAATTGGATAAATTTTAATCTTTGAATTAATGAGGTTTGTTCAAAATAATCAATTTGTTATATATTTTTTAAATACTTGTATTTTAATAGTTTATAAATCGACATGATTTATTTTTGAAAACCATTAATATTTTATTAAATGATAAAATAATCGTAATAAAATAAGATTAGGCCAAATGACATATATGACGTTAAAAATGTAAATAATGGTCCATTTTTTTACCATTTTCATTTTATATTAAATATATTAACCATATAGTATGAATATATAAGAGGACATGGTAAAAGATAAATAACTTAACAAAGGGTTTAATAAACAAGATAAGGATTAAAAAATATCCAAACATATAAAATTCTTATTGGATGATTTTAAATCGACATATATGATCCATATATTCTAATTAAATGAGTTTTGGACCTTTTGAAACTGAAAATCATTTTATAATAAAATAGTACATTCAAACATTCCAAAAGATCCCCTCCTCCCTCTTATAAAAGGTCACCACCTCTAACCCATTACTCACACCTCCCATGCCCCTTGGCTTGACAAAACTCTACTCCAAGAATCCCCCAATATACCTCTCTTCCTCCTATAATCCTTAACTTAGGCATAAAACACTTCATGAAAGCCTTTTGGTTCAAACCAAAGGGAGTTACCTGATTTAAAGGTAACTTCTTCTCTAAAGTTATTTTATTTAATTTTTTTTATCCAACAACCTATACTATATTTATTCCATTAATTTATAAAAACAATAGTATCTTCAATATACTAGTATGTTGTTATGATATTGATTAAATCCACACTTACACACACCTCCATCTAATGGATACGAACATATTGTTTCATTGGACGGTGAACTACTGCCTCACGAAATGATGATTGTTCAATTATCTCATACCGCACCTCATGGTGGTAATTCTGATGAAACTCTATTTATAAGTGATATATATTATTTTTATACTATCTATATTCTTCTATATTTTTCATTTATACCATACCTTTATGGTTTTTATAACGGGTAATTACGATAATTTCATTTGAGGAAGTGCAGACTACCGCCCCCTCAAAGTGATATAGTTCGTTCATTCCATATGTAGAACATATTATGGATGGAGTAAATATAATTATATATGATATTATACTGGATTTATAATAAACATATTTATGATTATGTTTTCATTCCATTAAATATGAAATATAAATGAAATTTTCATTCATGCGTATGTACGACTTACCGTCTCCATGAATGTTGCCTTTCATTTTTATCTACAAATTTCATGTAATTTTCTAAATACTAATATATAAAAGATATATATGATATATATGATATCTAAATCATTAATATCATTCTATCAATAATAGACATTTTACCACATGGAAAACTAGTAATTATAAGTAGTTCATTTTTTACTCAAGTATCAAATATCAAAAAAAAATTACCATTATTAACAAAAATGATTATGTATTGTTTATAAAGTGGTACTAAGTGATATAAAAGTAATAATAAACAAGAAAAAGGTTCTGAAAAAGTATAAATTAACTTTATATTATTATTCTGGATATTAAAGAATGAACATGTCAAGTGAGACAAGATGTAAGGGACTTTGTCTCAATCTCATTTCATTGAGGCATGCTTTAATTTATACACGACATTCCTTTATATGGTGTATAAAACACTTTGAATTTTTATTTCATTCAGAGGGAATCTTTTCTCTATGAACCATTTTAACAAACTAAAAAATGAATGCTTCTTTTTAACGTACGTGGTGACAACAACCTTTCTGCCACCCCGGTCATTATTTGATATTTGTCTTCCTTAACAAGCCTTAATGTTTTTAAAAGGAAAATAAATACCACATACCCTTTTTACATATTTTTTTTATTGAAAATGTACCTGATAAAGAATTGGGTATTTCAATATCTTAAAATTATATATTTTTATTGCAATGTAGAAATGTTATCTTCCCTTTATGATTATTCATGTGTTATGATTATGTTATGGTTCTTGGACATTGTTTACATATATGGGTGGTTTCATGATAATCCTAGGGCGGGTGATCCCTAGAAATATATCCAATGAATTGGGTAATGTTATGGAGGTAAACATTAATGTTTCTCTAATGATATGTAGGGTATAAACTTTGTTGGGTATTCCAAATGCAACACCCTATGTAGCTTTGAAAGCTGCAACATAAGTACGCTAAGTATTCCACATGATAGATTTTTGAGTTATGATTTATATGTGTTATTCATAAATCTTATCATTTCATGAGGTGGATCAAAGAGATTATTTATTGTATGTATCGATGGACTGATGAATTCTTTATTCATTTTATAACCCTCACTTTGCTTTTCGTTCTCCTATCATGTTTTTGAAATGTTTTTCACAGAGTATAAGGCAGGGTAAGAGAAAGGAAGAATTCATGAAGATTTATATCAACAAAAGAATTCTTGTTTTCTTTTAAGTGTTTTTATTTTATGAGAAAAATGGATACGACTTAGAAGTGTCTACTTTGAAATTTTTTAAATATAATGTAATAATTATGGCATATTTATCTAAAACTATAAACCTAAAAAGATGATCAATGTGAATTATTAACTTAATTAAATATTATGTAATGTTTAATGACATGTCCTTATAGTTGTTATCAGTGGTCAGTTTAGATAACTTTTGGAGTAAGGATATTGTTAAATTAACATCCATAAATTAGTTTATGGTAATATTTAAATGATATAGAATTTAAAGATTACTATGTTTCTTAAACTAAGATATTTTTGTGGTCATAATGGGTTTTTATAGAGAAAACATTTTAGGTATACTGGGAAGGCATGCATAGAGAAATGACCATCCAAATCAGTATCCTAAGATGGTGGGAATTAGTAATTAATATTTTGTTGTAGTTATGGGTCAATTGACTCAGGTTATAAATGGTGGTTGTGTTTATAAATGATATTTTGGTTTAATTTTAAAAGAGGATCATGGAAGTCATTCATGGTTTGTCTTGCAAACCATAATAGAAAAGAAACTGTATGGGGAATTCAGTAAGTGTGTGTTTTTGTTACAGATAATTTCTATCCTTGGGAGCATTGTTTCTATGGATAGAATAACTATTTATCATACTAAATCAAAAGTTTTTAAATAATGGACAAGACCTAGAAATATAACTGAGATCTGTAATTTTCTTTGTTTGGCAGGTTATTACCAGTGGTTTGTTGAAAATTTTGAACAGTTATCTATCACATTGACTAAGTTTACATGAATAGGTGTTAAGTTCATTTGGACAAAATAATGTGATGATTGTTTTTAGGAATTGAAAAGAAGATTGTGGAATGATCCAGTTTTTCCAATGCCTTCCATAAATAGTGATTTTTTTATCTATAGTGATGCTTCGTTGAAAGGAAATGGTTATGCCCTGATGCAGAATGATCATTTAATTTATTATGCTTCACGTTAGTTGAAACCTCGTAAGTTAAATTACAATACACATGATTTGGAATTAATTGTTGTTGTTTTTTCTTTAAAAATTTGGATGTATGGAGTAAAATGTGAAATATATTCTGACCAAAAAAGCTTGAAGTATATATTAACTTATAAATAATTGAACATTAAATAGAGAATATGGGTGGAATTAATCAAGGATTATGATTTCATGATTCAATACCATCCAGGAATGGAAAATAAAATGATTTAGTCCTTGAGTCAAAAGAGTAATGTTACATTAACCATGTTACGTTTGGAATAAGATCATTTTATTAATTATTTGATGAACTTTGGAATATAAGTTGATTGTGCAGAAAATTACTCTATTTTGTTTTAGGTTTCATTTAAATCATCCCTAGCAGACAAAATTAAGAAAGAGTAGAAAGAATACAGTGAGTTACATAAAAAGGTAGAGTTTTTTCAGAAGGGTAATATACCTGAATTTAACATGGATAAAGATTGTTTTTTGAGGTTTGGGAAGAGATTATGTGGTCCTTTTTATTAATAGTTTTAGAAAGAGTTGTTATGTGATTCTCATAGGTCTCCATTTTCAATTTATCTTAGCAGTACTAAGATGTAAATAGATCTTCAAGAGTACTACTGGTGTGATGGAATGAAAAGAGACATTGTTGAATTTATTGTGAAGTGTTTTACATGTCAACAGGTTAAAATAGAGTAGCAGTTACTGAAAGAGGTGCTTCAACCTTTACCGGTTCTAGAGTCGAAATGGGAAAATATATCCATGGACTTCTTTTTAGGATTATCAAAGACATCTTGAGATAATAATTCAATCCCAGTTATTGTTGATCGATTGAATAAATATGATCATTTCCTTCATATTCGAGATACTTTGTATCTAGATCATATTTCCCTATTGTATGTTAAAGATTTATTAAGGTTTCATGTAGTTACCTTCTCCATTGTATCTAATCGTTATACCAAGTTTACTTCTAACATTTGTAAAGGTCTTCAGAAGTAGTTGGGTACTGAATTAAATTTTAGTACAACTTTTCATCCTCAATCAGATGGGCAGTAATAACAAAAAATTCAAACATTGAATGATATTCTATGTTCTTGCTCAATAGATTACTAGGGAAGTTGGGACCAACATATTTATTTGGGTAAAGTTTCTTATAATAAAAGTTTCATTATAGTGAACAGGTGGCAATATTTGAGTCATTATATGAAAGGATATTTCGCACTCCAGATTTTTGGGGTGAAGTTGGTGAAGGGAAATCGATGGGACCAAAATTGGTATAAGAAATGGGAGAGAAAGTTTAGTTGATTCAGAAGCACATAAGAATAGCTCGGAGAGTGAAGAAAAGTTACGAGGATAACTGGATAAAGGATATTTCTTTCGGGGTAGGTGATTATGTCTTTCTTAATTTTTAACCATGGAAAAGTGTGATGCGCTTTGGTAAGAATGGAAAACTGAGTTTGAGGTTCATTAAACCCTGTCAAATCCTAGAGAATGTTGGATCAGTTTCCTATAGATTGTATTTACTACCTTGTTTATCTCAGGTACACAATTTATTCCTTGTTTCACTGTTGAGAAAGTATTTTCTGAATCCATCACATGTTTTGAGTCTAGAGGTAGTTCAGTTGGAAGAGAATCATTCTTATGAGGAACAACCAGTCCAAATTTTTGACCATAGAGAGAAAGTGTTGAGAATTAAGGAAATCAATTAGGTAATGGTTTTGTGAAAAACTATATTGTTGAAGAGGTAATGTAGGAATCTGAAAATGCTACAAGAGATAAATACCCCTCTTTTTTTATAAGTGAATAGAACTTCATTATGTAATTCCCAAAAGGGGGAAGGATGTACCAATCTAGGTAAATAAAGAATATTAAACTTTTATAGTTATTAATATTTCTAAATTAGATATTACTTTTACTTTAATGGGTATTATATGTTTGATAGTGTACCCAATACACAACAATGGGTTTCTTTGAAATCTTACATTGCACAAAACATTGCATCATACTAAAAATTAATAACATAATATTATTATTTTAAATGGTAGTTGACGCCTAGAAATTTTATTGGCAGGAATGAATAGAACTAACTACAATATTATTACACATTTTTGTAAAAAAAATTACATTTATCTAATAAATTTTAGAGGCTAAAAATGTAAATGAATCCAATTTTAGGCAGAAATAAACTAATATTCTTTAAAAGGTCGATTTACTGCCTTTTGATGTAAAACCCTTTTAAAATATAGTTTTTTCACTTTTATATGATATATTTGACAAAAGAAAATTCTTATTTCGAGTCAGGGAATCAAATTATACTTTGGATGAAATTCTGGTATTTTTCAGATGAAGTTCGTTTTTAATAAATAGTGCAAAATACTGCATTTTAATTCAAAAATTCCTTTTAATATAATTTACTTATATGGTTAGATTACTTTTTTAATTGGTTTTAATGTTTAATAAGATTATATTTTTACTATGTAATCCATGTTTTATCATTGTAAGTGATTTTACTTTGAAATTGAACATAAAAAAGTGTCAATATTTTGATAGTTATTATTTCTTAAAAACTCGCTTTTTGTTTTGACAACTGTAATTAATTTTAAATTAATTTATGAAAATTATTTGTTTTGAATTTACAAAAATGCATTCCATATTTGGAATTATAAGTTAATTTTTTTTAAATAGGTATCTTTTATTTTTAGTCATTATGAATAGTAACTTCATTAAATTTTTTATTTACCATGGATAAAGGGTAAATCTGGTAAATAAGGGTAAAAATTATACTATAATAATATTAAGTTACCCTAACATGTGTACTAACCCTATTTTCTGATACATGTCTGACCATGGTCATCCTTTTGTCGATTTTGGGACCCCATGGAGCCACTTTCATGTGAAAGTTACACTTTATAAAAATTAATTTAATGTTAAGGAAAATGTAACATAAACATATATCTCTTAGTAGAACATTTTTTAATGGGTTATATAAGGGATAGTATTGAATATAAATATTAATTATAAAGTTAAAAATATTTCCTACATGATGGTATTTTATTTATAATTTTTATACATTAAATAAATAAATTTAATTATGACAAAATGGTGATGCAGAATTTGCTTAATTAATAAAGGATTCAAATAAATGATATTATAAATATTAATATAAATTTATTTTAAACCATTTTTTGTAATACACAAATTTTATAGATTATTATTACCTGTTATATTTTAATTAATTATGTTTTTTAAATGAATCATGTTTTTATAAATCTTTTAAATATATTGATATGAATTGTTTATAAATCGATATAAATGAGTATTTAAAACAATTAATGTTTTACGAACTGATAAAATAATCCACAAAATATATGATTCTAAAAAATAACATATGTGATGTTACAAATGTAATTAATAATCCATTTGGGTCTCTTGGAATTTTATAGTAAATATATTAACTATATAGTATGATTATATAAGAGGACATGGTAAAAGTTAATTTGTTAATGAATAGTTAAATAAAAAAGATAATGATTAAAAAATATCCAAACCCTATCCAATTATTATTAGATTATTTTACTTAGACTTATATTCCATTTATATTTGAATTAAATATGTTTTGAAAATTTTTAAACTGAAAATCATTTTATAATATAATAATAATTTCAAACATTCCTAAAGAGCCCCTCCTCCCTCTTATAAAAGGCCCCCACCTCTATCCCATTGCTCACACCTCTCAATCCCATTGGAGCATCCAAAAACTAATCCAATAATCCCTAAAAATCCTTATATTTATCCTAGAATCTGTACCTTAGGTAGAATGAGCATCAAGAAATCCTTTTGGTTCAAACAAACAGGAGTCACCCGATTTAAAGGTAACGTCTTCTCTCAAGTCCATTTCTTTTATTTTCCATCTACATCCAACTAAACTATATTTATAACATTATTTTATATAAAAAACCAGTATATTAAATATAATATTATTTTTTAAAAAAATAATTATTCAAACTACACTTACACACACCTCCATCTAATGGATAGGAACATACTGTTTCTGTGGACGACAAACTACTACCTCAAGAAATGATGATTGTTCATTTATCTCATAATGCCTCTCATGATGGACATTATTATGACTCTCTATTTATATGTGATATATATTATATTTATTTTGACAATATTCTTCTTTATTTTACATTTATATCATACCTTTATGGTTTCCATAATGGGTAAATTTGATAATTTCATTTGAGAAAGTGCGGACTACCGCCCCGTGAAAGTGATATGAATCATTCATTCCATACATGGAATGTATAAAGGATGAGGTTATTGAAGTTATATATGATATTATAATGGAATTATAATATAACTATTTATAATAAATTTTTTATTCCATTAAATACGAAATAGAAATGAAAGTAGCGTTCATCCGTACGTACGACTTACCATCTCCATGAATGGTTAATTTCATTTATTATCTCCAAATGTTATGTATTGTTATAAATACATGTATATATACGAGATATATATGATATATATGATATCTAAATCATTAATATCATTTTTCATATAATGGTATTTTGACCACAAGGATAACTTGTAATTATAAGAAGTTTATTTTTGACTCGTGTACCAAATATTGACAAAACAACTGTTATTAACATAAATGATTATGTAATGTTTATAACATGGTAATAAGTGATATAAAAAGAATAATAAACTTTAAAAGGTTCTTAATCAAGTATAAATTTACCTTAGTTTATTATTCAGAAGATTAAATAATTAATGAGTTTAGTGAGACATGATGTAAGGGACTTCGTCTCAATCTCCTTTCATTGAGGCGTATTTTGATTTATACATAACTTTCCTTTATATGGTGTATAAACCACTTTGAATTTTAATTTAATTAAAATGTAATAATTTCTCTACAAATCATTTTACTAAATGAAAAAAATAATGTTTTTTAACGTATGTGATGAAAATGACCTTTCTGCTACTGCGAGCATAATTTGATATTTGGATTCCCTAACAAGCCATAATTTTTGTAAAAGGAAAATAAATACCATATAATCTTTTTATATATATTGGTACTGAAATTTTTTTTAGAAAGCATTTGTTATTTATATATCTTAAAATGATATATTGTGATTGTAATGTGGAAATGATATATTTCCTTTATGCTTGTTCAGGTGTTATGATTATGTTATATTTCTTGGGAATTGATTACCTATACGTGTGGTTCCATAACAAACCTTGGGCAGGTGAGCCCAAGAAATCTCTTTGATGCATTGTTAAACGTGATGGAGGTAAACATTATTATTTCACCTAAGATATTTAGGGAATATACTGTTATGCATATTAAAAACGTAACTCCTAATGTAGCTATGAATGCTTCAATGTAAGTATGTTATGGATGCCACATGTTAAATTTATGATTTATGATTTCTATGTGTTATTCAAAAATATTATGATTTCATGAGGTGGGTTTAAGACATTATGTTTTTTATGAATTGATTGAATAATGTCTACGATATTTATTTTATAACCCTTACTGAGATTTTTATGGTCATCCCATGTTTTTGAAATGTTTTTCACATGGTAAAAGGAAACATAAGAGAAAGGAATAATTCATGAATATTTATATCAAGAAACAATTTTATGTTTTATTTTAAGAGTTTTTATTTTATAAAAAAAATGGATACTAAGTAGAAGTGTATACTTTTTAATTTTTAAGATGTAATGTAATAATTATGGCTGAATTATTTAAAAATCTATACATGAAAAGATCCTCAACATTAATTATTAACTTATTTAAATATTATGTAATTTTTAAGGTCGGTTCCTTATAATGTACACCACATAATATAAAAATGCGGTGATTATAGAATATGACTAATGAAAACTAAAAGTGAGACAAAAATCCCTTACTTTAAGTCTCAAATTCATTTCAACACTTTAAAATCTACATTATAAAAATTATAAGTTTACTATAAATATATTAAATAACCATAATTATACATATCATAAAATTTATTATTTACTTATGTCCTTTTATAATACATTTATTAACAATTCCATGTTAAAGTCATGTTTTGGGCAATAATTGATTTGTTTCTTGAATATGTTTTTAATTATTTTTTTTGGTTTTATTAATTTTATCTTGATTCTAACACATACAAAATTATAAAAATGATATGGATATAAAATATATTATACATATATGTATTTATTTTAATCTATAAAGGTTATATATAGAATATGAAATACACTGTTCATTGATATGATAGGCCATACGTACCCAAGAATGATGTTTCCATTTCCTCAGAAGATTTAGAAAAATAAAGAGAAAGATATAATATCTATCCATAATAAAATATATATCATATATATCACATATATTGATTACATTTATCCCTTATTACCTTCCATGTGAAATCTAAGTGATAAATGGATGATATCGCTTCGTGTGGCAGTAGACCGCCATTCAAACAGATGAAAATATCGTATTCTCTATGAAATGGAAATTAAAATAAGGTATATGTAATAATATATCTAATGAATTATATTTGTGTTATAAATATCAGAAATATCAATGTATACATAATATCCATCTTCATACCAAACTACGATATGTTTTCATGGAAAACCCCTCACATCGGTTCATGTGGTAGAAGTCCACTGTAAACACATGACACATAATTCTTTACCATTTGTGTGAAGAGGATATGGATGTAGTTCATGAACATAAAATAAAATTATATCATTTTACTTAATATATTGTTTTTATTTCATCATCGTTGTTTTAGAATAATAATAGTATGTGAGTGAAGAAATAAAATGAAAATGCTTGTTGAAGATGGTTAGTTATTCTTTGGGTCACCTCCTACGGTTTGCACCCAAATCCTTCCTAGGATGTCATTATGATCACAATAAAGGAATCTTGGATTATATTAGTTGTGTAAGGGTGTGATTTTTTCAGTAATTTTATATAAAAGGATTAATAAAATTAAAGAGGAGAGGGGTGGTGGTGGCCTTTTATTAGTGATGTGAGTGGCAAGTTGAAATTTTTGAAAATAAAACATAGTACCCATGTTTTCACATTAAAAAAATATCACAAAATGGTATATTATCAAAACTATTACATATAAAATCATCATAAACCTATAAAATTGGGGTTTGAAATATTTTGGGTCATTTTAAACCCTTATCTTTTTAGTTTAACCCCTGGTAAACCCATTTTTTCTTAAATGGAGTAATTAATTATTACATATTTTACTCTTTATAAATGAAAAATATTTCAACACAAAATAATATAAAAATTATTGTGATTCAAAATATATAATACATTTTTTCAATTTCCATTCATATAAGTGGAAAATTTATATAAAAATTAAATCTATAGAAGAGACGATAAAGCGTTATTTCAAAGATATAATTTTCAAAAGTTTAGTAAACATTAACATTAAAATTGAATATTAATTTCATAAATATGACCTAAATTGGATAAATAGATATATAATTGAACTAATTTTACATTTAGAAAAACCCAAAAATATTTTTTATATTTTAAAAATTTCTAAATAAAAATGAAAAATATTAATAAAAACTAGTATTTTTCACTATGTATTAAAAAAATTATCTTCTCAGAAAATTATAAACAAATTCACCCAAATATAATTTTTACATTTTTATCACAAAAATGAATTTAAAATTTTCAATCAAATTTTTTATAATTAAAAATAAATAATATTAAAATTAGTGTATAGAATACGACAAAAGTGTTTTTTAAAGAAATTTTTTTTAATCAAAATATTTATTTATTATTATCTCTTATTTAATAAAACACATAATATGAATGTTACTTTTATTTGAATATATAATATTTACATTAAATTAAAATATTTACTCAAAATTGATTTATTTCAGTTTATTGAAATAAAATTTGTTTTTTTCATAAAAACTAGTTTTTTAGAAAATGATTTCTGTTGTTTTTATATTGTGTTTTTCATTTATAATTAATTGATAACCAAAAAATTCATCATTTATTTTCATCATTTATTTCATACTATTCATACCATCCATTCTAACATCTAGTTGATAACTATAATATTGAAAATTAATATTTTAATAATATGTGACATTATATTTAAACTCAGTGTTACATGTAATCAATGGTAAACTATATAGTGAATGTAATGTAAGATAAAAAATGTGTTGCATGTAACACAAAATTACAAAATGATTTATTTTATTTGAAAAAATATACTTATTAAAACCCTCAGGTTGTTAAATTTTACCCCCCTTAAAATTATTTTCCCTTAAAATTCTTCACTTTGGTACCAAAAATAGAGGATTATTCTACCTCATTACACACTCAGGTTCCCATGTAAAACCTCAATATGGTGGTTTCACTATAAAGAATTGACTAGTTGAGTGGTCTTATTTCAGAGAACATTACTTGAATGATCTAGATTCTACGCCATTTTCTCCTCATAAGAACAGTTATTCTCTTGTAATAGGACCTCTATGTTCACTACATGTGATGGATCAGAAATGTATTTCCTCATGAGAGATTCATGGGACACATTGTGAACCTGGGAGAGGTTCAATGTACGAGAAAAACACTAATCCATGGTACTTAAAAGTTAATTAATTTAAAAGTCCTCGATATACCAATATATTATTTTTCCCTTAATTATTATATAGAAACATTCATAGAAAAACCTTCAAAAATAAATCAAATTTTATATCATGTTTATAGTTTCCAGCATAACATTTCTATAAACTTTTGGTTGACCTTACATGTTACTGAATGGAAATAACCATTTATTCAATTTATTCCACTATCTCTGGTCTTAATATATTTCATTCTATAACATTTTTCAAACAAGATGAATTTATACACTTATTTTCATAAATGGATTCCTAAGGATCCATTTAAATTCATGATTGAAATCAATTATTGTTTGAAAAATCAACTAGATGATGTTTTTTGTCAAAGCCTCCTTAAATATCTATTGAAAAATTAATAGCATGTCCTCTAGGGTTTTAATTATTCTACCATACTTCCCATATATCTAAGGATGATATGTAGCGATGAAACTCTACGGCATATAAATATATTTCTAAAGACATTCAAAAAACGTCATGTTAAAGATCATAATACAATAAAATATAATTATATATTGTACTCCATTCAACATTACAACATTCCTAGTGTATATTTTTTAATGATGATCTGGTGATAAATCTTCTTAGATAGTGATGTTGTATGATGACAATGAAAGGTGATTGTTTTCAACCCATATGGAATTAGTTCCTTTAGATGTTTTGGGGAGTCCAATTACAAAATATCGGGTGATATATTCCCAATTCCATTCATTTATAGATAGTTGGTGTAACATTCCTGTGGACTTTTATCTTTGATCCTTAACATGTTTTCATACCAAGTACTGATATATATATATATACATTTAAATATCAATATTTATTTTTCCCTCAACATATACTCTTTTATTTAGGATACTGGTAGGTAATATACCCATATCATCCATCAGTTGTGGGTACAATCCTTGTGACTTTTCTAGATGCAATAACTTGTCTCTCGGCTTGAGGGTTATCCTTTTGACAAAACTATATTAAAATAGTTCTATAAAAATTATTAAATTGAAATAGATCATAATTACCATAACATTAATGATTATATAACCCCTAAAGGTCACTAAAATGAATAATCACATACCCCCAAAATAAAAAATAATTCTTCCTAAAATAATATTTTCTCCCAAAATATATTCAAAACCAAACAGTGGTATTTCCCTAAATACCTACGAAATTTTCCTTAATCATGATAAACTATCATCACATTATACCTCAATAGATGTGTTCCAAAAAAGTGTACGTATTATCAAAACTAAACTCATAAACTTGTAATAGAATCCATGACTCTTATGTTTATACTATATAGAGGTAAATATTTATCGAAAAATTAACACAATCCTTTGACGTTTCATTATTTAAACAACCCAAATACCATTATAATGAAAAACATTTTAAAAATTAATCCATGAATCCCAATACATTAATACTTCAATCCTTACACATAGATTATTGATATGTAATAATTCTTTCCTTGGTATTGAAGTTAATACTTGGGTTAGGGAATTTACATTGAAAATTCCCATGTTCCCCATACATAACACATTGAAATCCACTATAATTTTTCACTATATTATCTTTTCTTCCATAGAAATAACATCTTCCCCTTCCATTTGAGATATTCATCTACGTGCTTCCTACCACATTCATGACATGTAGGAAGATGAATATTATTTCCTCTATATTCATCGCCATAATATTATTAATAAAATTTCATCTTTCCTTTGTTCAACACATTATGAATATCATCTAGGTTCAAATTGTTAGTCATATATCATGGTATCTGATTATCCATAATCAAAATAACTAACTACCCATTCATCATCGAATTTGGTTTACTAATTTAATTTAATTTTCCTCTATATTCAATATAAAAATGACTCCTTTAGGTTCAATCCATTGAATAAAACTAAAAATCATAGTTTTAGCAACTCTAATCATAGTGGAAAATCATATAATTGTGAAAAATAATTTAGGATATCTAAATAAAGATAATTTATTTTAAATATATGATACCTTAGGTTTAATATAGGTATTACATAATCATCATCTATTCAAATCCATTATCATTGTTTATAATGAAAATGTTATTTAACAAAACAATATCCCTTGGGAGTTTCAAACAAGTTCCATAGTAAGGCATGTTATCATGTCCCTGGTAACACTCGAGTCAATAACGATGCACCCTTTTCAAAGTTATTACCCTTAGGTATATATATATGAGAACTAGATAAATTTGTAATATCCATAAAGGAATGTATTTGAATGTGATCCCCATAATCATTTACGTACCAAAAATTTAGGATGTTACCCCATACATAGTCTTATCCTAATGGTTCTTAAAAAAATCAAAGTTTCAAAAGGTTAACTACATATAACCTATGATACCAAATATAACAAACCAGGATTTTTATACATATATATTACATCAATTTTGTTTATGAACATTAATTATATTTCCCAAAAACATTAATGAGAGTCATAAAGTTATAGTGCCTATAGAAACTTGGAAGCATAAACAACTGGCTCATAGGTGAACTATATCATCTGTCACTATTTTTGTCCTGACATTAACCCTATATAGAAAAATCATACAGAATAAATTTCTTTATATCATAGGAAAAAGAAACATAGGAAAGTGTGAGATCAAATGCTATGTAAGGAAAATATGTGGAGATATATAAAAATAACATTAACAGAAGGGTATGAGAACATTATCCTAACATTCAAAAACCATACCCTTCATATCAGTGGTCATAATATCATTAAATTTCATTAAGAGTTGAAACTAAGAAGACCATATTATTAAGTGAATAAAATAACATTATCCATGAGAGAATAAAATTTTCATAAGAAATTTAATTATTGAATAAACATAAGCATATATAATCATTTCCTTGGTAGTTCAAGGATCATTGTTAATACTGTCATAGTTGAATGGGTTCACTCCTCAAACCATCGTAAAAGTGAAGATTAACTCCATATAATATCATATTAGATATATTCCCTTATCTATTTATATTCACTCCCCATTTTAGTTTGGTTTATCTCGTGAGATATAAATCCATACCCAATTAATTGGAGGAATATATAAGTCCAACCCATATTTGGTAATAACAGAACTGTACTCATTGGTTATAATTTATGAAATATCATTGTTATAAATTAAAAATGATAAAATAATTAATATCATACATATGTGTTCCATAAGATTGTAACAAATAAAAAAAATCAAAAACCATAAAAATAAATAGACCTCATAACACATTTATCATATTAGAACTACGGAAAAGTTATAGGATTTATAAATCATTAATTATATTTTAACCTATATAAAATAAAAATATTTCATAAAAAACTCTTCACCATAGTCAAAAACAATCGAGGGAAATAATTATAATGATATAATTTGTATATATCATTAGTGAATCATATTTGACATCAAAGTATTCATCTTAGATAGAAAATGTTTTTGAAAATCACTTGGATAATTTTTTAGGATAATAGTCTTTCCCAATTAAAAAATAAATTTTCAAAACATAAATTATTTTCAATACCAATTTCTATGAAAATTACAATGGAATCTGATAATGTAAGCTTTAAAAACATTTAAAGCATTTCACGAGGAAAATAACATATTAAATAAAAAACAATTTAAAACATAAAAAAATTTCAAAATCATTTTCATTGAAAATAAATATAGATAAAAATAATGGAATCCTTAAAATAATCAGTGTTAATCGAGGTTGAATGCAATATTCATGTTATTAAATATAATAAAAATACACCTTTCATATTTTTTGTATAATCTAAATGGGTTTTGATTGGAAAATGGATTGAATATTCCATTCTAAAATATATTTTAAAAATACAATTGTGGGTAAAAATATATTTAATAATTCATATTTATAATATTAAAAACGTTTTTAAAACATTTATAGTTCACATGGTTTTCGAAGAAAAATGGTTTTCGACTAAGCAGAGAATTAAAGATGATTTTTTAAAAATCAATATTTAAGTCTATTGAGTACATTAAGAGAAGAAAATTAAGGGAACATTTTATTCTCATGATATAACCATAAAAGTATATAATTCATGGGTTTCTTCAGAGATGGATCATAATAATTCATAATCTGAGTAATAATCATAAAAAATGATGATAATCGACAAGGATGTAACATAAAATATTTAACACTTTAGTATCTTTTCAATCATTGTAAAATTAATGATTAGCATCAAATGAAACATTAAGTATCATTGAAATAATGATATTTATTATATATAATTTCAATGGGGCAGTATATATACCTTATAAAAGAAGATAAGTTCATAACATAACATATGTCTCAATGACGGAAAATTGAGACAAAAATACTTTACCACTTTAGAAACATTTCACGTGTATATGCCATGAAAGAGAGATCCTAAAAAGGATATTTAAATATAAATAATTTTCATAATTAGATTAATAAAAAAATTCATGGTAAATATATATACCACATAAAAGATAAACGTTTTGAATAAGGAATGTGTCTCCTAGAAAATA
Organism: Viscum album; assembly: GCA_963277665.1. NCBI lineage: Eukaryota > Viridiplantae > Streptophyta > Magnoliopsida > Santalales > Viscaceae > Viscum > Viscum album. Next base: position 63,418 of record CAUJRU010002611.1, read on the forward strand.
AAAACTTGACTGAAATGTCTTACTTTACATCTTGACTTCGATCATACATTTTATGACCTACTATATAGGAAAGATAAATTTATTATAAATATATAACAAAACCATACTTATATATATATATATAACACCATATATTATTTACTTATTACCTTTAATTACCCATTTCATAACAATTCCATCTTAAAGTCATGATCTAGGAAATAATTGTTTTGTTTTTCATCTATGTTTTTATCTGTTATTTTTCATCCTTTTACTTTTATCATTGCTATATAATCAAATAAAAAAACAAAAAACTATATAAATATCATATATTTTTAGAATGTATATATTTATAGTAATCCATAAATGTTAGAGACAGAAAATTAAATACACTATTCATGGAGATGGTAAGATGTACATATGCATGAACACTATTTCAATTTCCTAAAGGGTGAATAAAAAGAACGGTTAAAAATATATTTAAATTAAAAAATAATACATATTTCAAATCTATTACATATTTTCATTTAATATTTTCCTTATTTTTTTATATGTAAAATAGATGCGAAAAACATATAACATCGCTTCACGAGGAGGTAGTCTGCAATATAGATGAATGATGTTTTTTTATTATCTATAAATTAGAATGTAAAAAATGATATATATGATAATATATATATAAGTATATTTATGTTAAAAATATCATATATATATACATTTTATCCATCATCATACCCAGCTGTGAGGGGTGTTGTGGGAAACTGTGTCGCACAAGTTTGCAAAGAGTGACTCTTCCGTACACATGAGCGATGCTATCAATTACCATTTGAGGGAAGAGGACATAATTTCAGGTCATTCCATTAATATTAGTTTTTGAATAAAAATATCTTATTATATCATCAGGATTTAATAATTATTGATGTAGGTGGTGGAAGAAATAAAATAAAAATGATCGTTGAAGAGTGTTACCTCTTATTCCGGTGACCTCTTAACGTATACTCCAAAAAAACATACTAGGATATATTTTTAATGAAACCACATAATATAGTTTGAGAAAAAATGAATTTAATAAATCTTTTTAGGTATTCATCAAAAAATTATATGTGTTAATGGGAGAATAGAGTTGGAGTCCTATTATAAGTGAGGTTACTGACCCACATGTAATTTCCGAAAAGAAAAATGTGTACCTACATTTTTCACATACCACAAGGCTCCAAAAAATTAAATTATAAACGTTATAATATATAAGGTTTAAATGTGTCCATTCCATTGTTTTTGGATAGTTTTTTGTCATTTTTAACCAATATCTTTTTAGTTTAACCACCCAGTAAACAAATTTTTACCATAACTATAAAAAATGATATTTACTGATTTTACAATTTATTATGTTAAAAATAATTATTTTAAAAGATTATAAAATAAACATAATTATGATTTCAAATATTTAATCCATTTTTTCAAATTATATTATAATAATTGAAAAGTTTTATCTTAAAATAAATCTTATAGAGGGGATAAGAAAGTGGTTTTCAAAAGAGATAATGATCAAAAGATAAAAAATATTTTATACAATATTTTAATATTATTTTGATTATAATGAACTAAATTATATGAAAATAAATATAGCTGAACCAATTTTACTTTTTAATCCATAATAAAAAAATTGACTTTAAATTGTTTTAATATAAATGGAAATTCTAAATAAAAACTAGTATTTTTCATTATTCACTGAAAAATTCATATTCTATAAAAACATAAAAAAAATTATCTTAGCTGTATTTTCATATAAAAATATGAATAATGACTATAATTTTTGAATATAAATATTCTAAAATTTTATAAAATTAATTTTAAATTATGTTTACATGATAAATACAGTTTTTATGTAAAAAATAAGATTTATTCTTATCCCTTTACTAAAAACACAGAAGATGAATTTTAATACATTGTTGTGAATATATAATATTATAAATATCATTAAAAGAATTATAAAAATTATATTTATTTAATTTATGAACATAAACCCTATTATATGCATAAAAGTAGTTTTCAAAAAAGATTTCATTTGTTTCTAAATGGTATTTAATTTCATTTATAATTCATTTTTCACCATATAATTTATCATATTTTTGACAATTTAGCTAATTATATTAATACAACACATTCCAATGACTATGTTACAAATATTAATTTAAATAATAAAATTTTACTAGTATGTCATCTTTTTTTAAACTCGGTGTTTTGTGTAACACAAGAAAAACTAAGTGTTTTGTGTAATGAATGCTTAAATAGATAATGTGTGTACAAGAAAATATAAAAAAGATTATATTTATATAAAAAACCTTAAAAAATTAATGTATTACAATCTACCCCCTAAAAAATAATTTTAACCTAAAATTTAATTGCTTTGCTGCCAACAACATTGGATACATTTGAAAAATTACACACTCGGGTTCCCATGTAACTCTCATGGTGATGTTTTCATCATAAAAATTTTACTAGATGAGTTATCTTTATTCATATAAATTTATATACACTATCTATAATCTCAAGGTTTTATTCCTCTTAAGAAAGATCATGATCTGATAGTATGACCTTGGAGTTCTGTACAAGTAATGGATCAGGTAAGTACTTCTTAGAGAGAGATACATAGGAAACATCTTGAACCAAAGAGAGGCTCAGTTGAAGTTATAAGAGATATGATATTGTCTTTATATGATGATGAATTTCAAAGGGACTGATATACCCAAGGCATATTTATCCTTTCATTCTTCTACAGATAAATTCATAGAAACAAATTTTCACCAACATCAAATTATTGATCATGTAAATTCATTTTATCATTGAATTTCTATCAACTTTTTGTTGAACCAATTTGTTTTTAAATTCATATAAAAAATTATTTAATTTGACCAGCTAAATCAGGTCCCAATAGCTTTATTTTTGAAACTATATTCATGTACATTATAGTTCTATATGTCATTCTATAAAGGTATTTGTAAGGATCCAACTGAATGCTCAAGTGAAAGAAATTGTTCTAAGAGAACTCATATAGAGGATTGTGTTGAACCCAAAAACCATTGAAATATATTTAACTATATCAAATCCTATCCTTTTGGGTTTCAAGTTTTCTCTTAGAATGACCATATTCTTGAGGGTCATACAAAGTGCTTAAACTCAAATCTATATCAAGATCTTTCTTAATAATTTTCCAAAACATCAAGGTAAACATCAGATCTCAATTATATATAATTGAAAGGGGTACTCTATTTAATCCTATAACATTATAAATTTATATTCTAGAAATTTGATTAAGTGATAAATATTCTCTGATAGTAATGAAGTGTTTTAACTTTATAAGGTGAACGAATGAATCCCATGTAGCATTATTCCCTATAGATGTTTTGGGGATCTCAAAGAAAAATCCAATGGTGATTTTCCCCATTTCAATTATTTTATGGATAATGTTTATAGAATCCCCTTAGACATTTTTTATCATCCTTAACTTTATGAGACACCAAGTACTGAGATACATACTCATAAATACCTCTCTTCATGTTGTCCCATCATAAATATATTTTCAAATATGCTAGTGGTAGGCATTACACCCTTACCATCCTTCATTTATGGGTTCAAACTTCACATCATTTTCTAATGAAATAGGTTTTCAAATTTCTTTGGGTTTATCATATTTTCCAATACTATATTCACACAGTTTCTAAGATATTCCTAAATTGATGTATCTAATGATTAAATTAACATAAAATATAAGATAAACCCTAAAGGTTCCCCACAAATTTAATAATATAATCACACAATATAATGGAATTCCTCATCATGGATGTTTTTTCACTAAATCATATAAACAATCTAAGGGTTTTATTGGAATAAATTTATACCAAAATATAATTATTCTTGATTAACTCACACCACATAATACCTCAGAGTTTTCGTCTAGTAATTTGAACTTATGATCAACCTCAAACTAAAAAACCAACAATGGTATCCAAAACTCTTTTCTTAATCAAACACAGAGAAATATATTAATAAATAATTATTACAATCCATAATTGATTCATGATTATTATAACACAAATACAATTAAAAATACGTATTACATCATAAAACAAGAATCCCAATGCATATAAAATTTAATCCTTCCACTTAAACGATTGACATTGGATATTTACTTCCTTAGTCTAGAAGATAATTCTTCGGTCATGGAATTGACATGTATAATGCCAATGTTCCCTACACATAAGACATTAAACTCCCCAAAAATTTGTCATTATATGGTCTTCATTTCCACATTGATAAAATATTTCCCTCATATTGAGATATTATTTTAGGTTCTTCCTCCCACTTTATTAACATATATGAAGTTAAATCTTATTTCCTATTTATTCATTACCACATTAACATTGATTAAATTTAATATTCCCCTCATTTAAAGATTTATTAATATCACTAAAATTCATTTTTAAATAATTTATTACATAAGATGATTTGAAATAATAAAATTATATATCTCTCCAGTTATCATCCAATTAGTTTTCACATAATAATTGAATTGTACATCATATTAATTGTTAACATAATTCCTTCTGGTCCTAACCGTTTTTTACATACAAAAAAATAGTGTGAGGAATAGTAATCATATTTGAGAACCACATAGTCTTGAATAATCATTTTGAATATGTAAATCAAGATAGTTTATTTTAAATATATGATACCTTAAGATTAACCTGGATTATCCATGATCATCATCTATTAAAATACTTCATAATTATTTATAAATAAAGTAAAATTTGACAAAATTTTATCCCTAAATAGTTTCAAACCACATTCATTATAAGACCCATTGACATGTACTAGGTAATGCTTGAGTCAATCCCGACACACATTTTTTAGAGTTATTACCCCTAGGTACATCTGTTCTAGAACCACGTCTACTTATATTATACATACTAGGTTGTATTATTAGGTAATTCTTATAATATCTTCCCTACAACAACATTAGGATATTACCATATAACTTGACTTATCGTATGTTTTCTTAAAAAAAATCTCATCATAGTTTACAAATATTAACTAATCATCCCCTATTATTCCCATTATAATTAATTAGTATTTTCATTAATATATATTATATCATTATATTATGAACATTCAATATTTTAAACCAAATCATGTATAATGATAATAAAGGTATAGTGCCTTTGGAAACCTTGAAACATAAAAAACTAGTTCATTGGTGAGTTATATCTTCTACCTCAACATTATTTATAACTAAAACCCTTATTATATAAACCATACATAATACATTTATTCATTACCTGGGTAAAAGAAACATAAGAAAGGGTGAGATAAAACCCCTAGTAATGGTAAACAAGGGATATATGTAAACATAACATGGTAATAAGTGTATAAGAACATGTGAATAACATTTTAATACCATACCCTATATATCAATGACCATAATAATTGGTCATGTAATAAAGAGTTTTAGTTAATAAGACATGATTCATAAAAGAATCAAATAACATAATCCAACATAGCATAATGATTTCATATGACATGGAATTATTTAATATACATAATCATTAAGAAAATCAGTAGTATTTATAGGATCATTGTTGAGACTAGAATACTAAAATGGGTTAACTTCCCAAACTAGCGTAGTAGTGAAGGTTCGCACCCAATATAATAAAATGGAAGGAGACCCTTGATGATTAGGGTTCACTCCCCATTCTTATCTTATTTATGTCTTCGTATATTGATATTTACCAAATGCATTTGAGGGAGAAATATTTTCCACCCATCATTAGTTTTAATATAACCAACATCCTTGTTTACAATGTAACAAATTTCCTTTCTTATAACATACCCACTACACATGATGAGTATAATACATATGTGTACCACAATATCATAAAACATTCATCATATTAGAACCCATGAATATAAATAGTCTCAAAAGCACGGTTATCATATAAGAACCCAAGAAAATAAATGCGCTTCAAAAATAATTCATCATAGAATATCTAATTAAAAATAAATGTGTTTCATAAACATATCATTGAAAAAATAATAAACCATCTTGAGAAATAATGAGAATGGTATCATTGGATAATATCCCTAATAAATTATAATAAACATAAAAGGATTTCATATTTTATGGAAATTTATTTTTAAAGATCACTTGGATCATTTTTTATGGAAAATAGACTTTACACAATGAAAAAAACGATTTTAAAACACAAAAAAAATTCAAATTATTATTTTTAAATAAACTTTTAAAATTAAAAAGGAATGATTATAACTAATTTCAAATAGTTCATGTGGAAAATGAACATTTCACTTTGGGAAAGACATTTTTAAACATAAATAAGTTTATAAATAATTTTATTTAAAAAATACCACTATATACATATAAAGGAATAATTAATTCAATGAGTGTTCATGATAGTGGAAAGAATCATTCAGGCTATAAAAATTAAAAAAATGATTCCTTTAAAATTTTTATTAAAACTCAATTGGGTCTTATTTGGAAAACACATGAATATTACATTTAAATCATTTCTTTATTAAAAAAGGGTAAAAATTCTATTTCTTAAATCATTTTGATAATTTTAGAAACATTTTTTAAAATTTATTATAAAATACTCTTTCGATGAAAATGGTTTTCGATCGAAGAGAGAAATAATGATGATTTTTTTAAAATTTATTTGTTTATCATGAGTACATAAAGAGAGGAAAATAATGGGAAACATTTATTATAATGAAGTAACCGCATTATAATAAACATTCATGACTTCCTTATGATATGGATCATAATATTTCATCATCAGAATCACATTCATAAACAATCATGACTTTTGATGACATTGAAACATAAAATATTTACCACATGGGAATCATTTAAATCGTAATTACACTTATATATTAACTTCAAATGAAATATTGAATATAATAAAAATAACTATATTTAAAATATAACATGTAAATGGGGTTGTATATATGACACATAAAATAATATAGGTTTACAATATAACATATGTCTTAGTGAAGAGAGATTGATATAAAAATACATTAGCACATTAGGAACTTTTTAACTATAAACCCAATAAAGTAGAGATCCACAAATGGAAATAGGAATCACATTAATTTTTAGTATATTAATAAAAAAAATATTATTTTGGGAATGGTACACCCAAGATAAAAGGAACATGTGTCGAAGATAGAACATGTCTCATAGAAAATAAAAGTGAGAAAGAAATCACTTACTTTAAGTACTCAATAGCTTAATAAAGGTTTATAAATCATATTTAATAAATATATTTTCATTATAAATCTACCCCAGAAATATATGTATATATACCATACCAAATATTACTTACTTATGACATTTTATTACCTATTTATTAAAAATTCCTTGTTAAATTTGTCTCTCGAAAAATAATTTCCTTATTTT